>JAHWXV010654212.1:0-23176 GCA_024586415.1 Phrixothrix hirtus
TCTTGAAAACAGTGGCGCCCAAATTTACCGATTTAGACCTATTTTCCCGACAGTGTTTAGCTTCGCAGTATAGGATAACCACGCCTCGCTCCACTGTAGCATTCCCGGCCGTTACTGGTGTTTCTGCCACATGCGTTATTGCGATTTCGTCTTGTGACAATATCCTAAATAAATAGCATATCCATATGCTCAAAATTCGGATTAATGTTAGATAAAGATTAATAAAAACACGTAACCTGTTCGAATATTTTTAATAATTGTTTCGGTCCTATCTTAGAACCATCAAGGTAACTGGCATATACCATTGTGAAACCTGTAATAAAGAAGGTAATCCTTCTTATTATATAGGTCGTACTAGACGGAGCATAATTACTTGAACTAAAGACCATATGTCAGACATTCACCATAAAAACCTCTCCGATGTCAACATCTCGAACTTTGCTTCACATATTCTAGCTACCTCACACAAATTTTAATAAAGCTAAAAATATTATAGTTTTAGAAGCTAATATTCCTTCTGAATTTTTATTGAATACATATGAATCAATTTACATTAACTATTTCAAAAATAAGAGATCTGGTATTTATCTATTGAATGAAGCTATTCCTATAATTAATAATTTTAATAAATTTGTCATTGACAGTTTTATGTAAAACATTTTTTTTTAATGTTTTTAATTATTATAATATTAATTTCCATCTTTAAAATGCATTTTATAGTTTAATTACCCACTTTATATTCTAGTTTGTATTTATTGACTACGTGTTTACCATTTAAAAAAATTTTTTATCAGACTAGATATTAATAATAAATATATATGCTGTGATATTTTCAAAGAAGTTCATATATTTTCATTTTAAGTGTAATTTTAGTTGCGTGAAGTTCATATTTATTAATCCATGTGTTTTGCAAACTTATTTATGTAAGTTTTAGCCTTTATTTTCATGTAAGTAGACAACAACTAATTTTATCTTCTTTACCTTAATTTTAATTTTCCTTTAATTAATTATTATCTGAAGATGATCCTAAGATAGGACCAAAACAATTGTAATACAATCAATATATTATTAAAACATATTCGGAGAGGTTTCACGTTTTTTAATAATCTTTATCTAAAGGAATATGCCATCAAACGCCATATTATGAATACATGTGGAAGGCATTATGGGATATAAGGGTCTTGTTAGTAACTGTTACACATAAACAGAAACATAAACGTTTATTATTGGAGTACTGTGAAATAAATATTTAAGTAAATGGGTGTAAATAAATAATCCTGAAATTAGTGAATATTAATAAAGATTTTTAATCAATTAACTAGTTTTGTTACAGTATAAGTAAGGTTCCAAATTATGAAAACTCTGTTTAGAGTGTAGATGTGCAAAATATAAAGCTGTTAATCTGGTTTAATTTGAGAAGGGGCTGCAATTTCTTATAATAAAACCGAACAATTTTATAGCAGAACAACAAATTTTATCTATCTGATTGAAAAATGAAAAATTAAAGCTAAAATAGGTACCTAAACCTTTGATAAATATTGAGTGAATTAGACAGTCACAAGCTAGTGTATGCGTGTAGTTTACCTGATTTGTTACAAGAGTATATGAGATAACCTGACACTTTGAAATATTCAATCTAGATTATTTGTTTACACGCCAATTTAGTAGTTCATTAGTTTGTGTTTGCAGTGTACAACAATCACAATTGTTTGATATATCAACAAACAATGTTAGGTGATTAGAAACTTTTCAAGTTTTATATATAAATAGATAATTTAAGTTATTTACGTACAAAATAAATATGAGATAGCACAAATTAGAGCTTTGAGGGATGTTAGCTAAGGCAATGCTTGATTTATATTTATAATTATTAAATGTGAAAAACAATGGCAGATAGCTAGGTTACATGTAAAAAGTAGTATTAAGGTATTACTTATACCTAAATTCGTTTAATTTTGCTATAACAATAGAAAGAGAAATCCTATCAAAGGCTTTGCAAAAGTCAGTATGTACTACATCGATTAATATTTTTGATGTGTCGCGTTGCCAGATAATGTTCAAATTACAGAACCGCGTAGGACGTAGATGATGATAAATGAATTTAAAAATTCGAAGTTGTGCTATATATTGGAATGAAGATATTTAAAAGCTCTAAAAAGCTTAAACCGCAATTATAAATTTCTGTGAATTAATTATAATTAGAAAATCGATAAAAAGAGTTACCATTATGTCATTACTTATATTAGTAAATTTGCAAGTATCACATATGATCGCTTATTACTTCAAACCAAATGATTGACTGTTTAGTAACCGTAATTCGGTTGTTGTACATCTAGTTGTCATGATACGCAAAATCGAAATAGATATTCTAAAATTCTAAAATAAAGGATAATCCATTTTGGTAAGGACTACTAAATTGTCAAATTCCATAATTAAATGCTACTAGTCGACTTTAATTTGTATATCAAACTCTTAGATAGCCCATTAAAAAATGTACAGATAAAATATAAAGGGATAAATAGAGATGACCATTATTTAATAATATGATTGACAATACTAATACGATAATTTAAAAAAAATTTACAATAGAACCGGAAGCTTCAAAGTATCACAACTAAATTTCAAATCGTGCTTTGTTTTATTGTTATTCTGTGCCGTCATTAAATACAAGTGAATGTCATGAACTGTCCGCTACCGATTTTGATAAAATTTTGTATTCGTATGTAGATTTATTGGGTAACAACATGGGATACATATTATCTTATATGTGATATAAAGCCTGCTTAAAGGGAGAAACACCCTTAATGTTTCGCGTTTTTGTTCTTTGCTAAATAACTCAAAAGCTAAATCTCGTAGAAAAATTGACGCTACATCTATTTTCTTGCGTGCTTTTACCCTAGATAATATTTCAATTACTTCGGGAATTAAGGCCAGAAATTCTTAGGATATATTAAAAAATCATAGGATATTTTAAATTTTAATAATATTTTGTATTTCTTTTTACGGTGAAATATTTCATCCCTAGATTGGGGATCAAGAGCTGGTTTAGCTACGATTTCAAAAAATTGTATAGCTAGGGTAAAAGTACGTATTAAGATAGGACAGTTTTCTTAATTATTGAATAAAACACACATGTCGTTGTAAGCTTGCCTGGATATTATCACATTTGAAAAGTGTAATGTATGACGTATATAATAATGGAGTCTTACACAATACAACAATGCGTTCGAATCGTTGAATAATTTTATAAAAATAGGCGTTCAGTGAAAAATGTTTTTAGAAAATTACGTCATATTCACGGTTTGTATAATTGTCCATCTGAAAGCACTATCAATCGTATTGTTAAAAAATTTAAAGAAACTTGTTCAGCAGAACATAAGAGAGGAGAAATATATTCTCGCACCGGTCGCTCGTAAGAGCATATAGATTTGGTTAATGAAAGTGTTGCCCAAGACTCATAAATGACCATTAGTCGACGTTCACAACAACCTGGACTTAGTCAATACCCAACATGGTGTATTTTACGAAAGGATCTAGTTCTGAAGGCATATAAAGTTCAAATAACACAGGGAATAAACCCATTAGATCATTTGCATTTGTCAAGTGGACCAAAGAACAATAAAATGATTTTTTTCAAAAAAATCTGTTTACTGATGCAGCACATTTTGAAATTTATGGCTATATTAATAAAAGAAGTTGCCGGTCTCTATTTCTTTGCAAGCGATGCTGGTGAAGCTGTAACTGTGAATGGTGTTAAATATCATAAGATGTTAGTTGAATTTTTATGGCCTCAATTGAGTAACATTGACTGAAGAATATTCGGTTGTATCAATATGGCGCAACATGCAACACAGTCACTGGAACAATAGATTTATTGCATATCAAGTTTCCTGGGCGCGTTCTCGGCAGAAAAGGTGATGTAATTGCCACCAAGATCAAGTAATTTGTCATCGTTAGACTATTTTCTCTGGAATTACGTGAAAAGTCAGAATGAAGTTATTCGTGTCATTGACCAGATAGAGCCACAGTTATGCCATAATTTTGTCTAAAATTTTAAAGTGGACGTCTGTGGAGGTGGTCATTTGGCAGATATTGTCTTTCGTGTTTAAATGTCATACATCATACGTTGAATTTGGAAGACCCTTTATTATCAATTTGCACTATTTTCTACGAGATTTAGGTTTTGGGTTATTTAGCGAAAAAGTAAACACGCGAAACACTGAGGGTAAGTTTCGCACCCTAAACGAGCTTTACAGTAGGTATAAAAGAATATGTATACCTTATTTTCGTACAAAGATTCTATATACAAAATTTAGCAAAATCGGTGGGGGACATTTCGCAGCGTTCGCTTCTTACGTAATAATGAAAAATCTGCAAAATCAAGTGCAAAAAAATATAGTATTTCATGCTTTCCATTTAAATCAGTGCCTATCAAAGGGAGCGATAGGTGGATGTTTGAATTATTTAAGGGGGGATTGCTATAATATTTACTTCAGTTATTTAGCTTCATCCTACACTGGTACTCTAAATAAAGTCCTTGTGAAGATCTCTGCGTTCACGGAGAAGGGGAAGCAGAGGAGTTACTACTAACTGTCACAACTGATGGGTGTGATGATCCGAAAAAGTTTGAGAAGCGTTGATTTGCATATTTGTTTACCAAGTAATATTCAGCTAACAGAATCGTTGTTCTATAATTTGTTACACATATAATGATTAAAATCGTTGTAGACTGTGGTAAATTCATACTTTATGAATATGTTGAAAATATTATATTAATATATATCTAATTTTTCTCCCAAAATTTTACACAAATACTTACAATACAATGAATTTTGTATCATTGTTACGTTCAAATTTGGTATGTAAAATTCTTAGTTATTTAATTCGAAATATGTCTGTCCTAAGTTAATTAATTCCCTAATAAGAGTTTGTATTATTAACTTTGCATAGTTCTCAATTATCTGCTAAGAAAACTTCGTTTATTAGTTGATTTAACTGGAAATATCGGAGGAGCATGTGTTTGCTATCGTGATTTGGGTGTATGTCAAGAAGCGAGAGCGTTTTTTCGTCTTAACGTCGAACGTGTTCTGGCTTTGATATCCATATAAACAATGCATTAATTTTTTCAACCTTTTCATTTTAATATGAACAGATATGGATAATAACCCTATTCATTTTATTGAAATTCTTTTCCCATATTTGGCATAACTTTAATAACGTTTACTTTATTTAATAGAATTACACTCATCTTAAGTTTCAGTATGTTATTTTATATTTAACAATATGGAATTTAATTTCGATTGTTTCATATTTTAGTGAAGATCGGACAATTCTGTACAAAAATATTTGTTTTGTTTCCATAATATAGAAACTAGATCTATTTCCGAGGGATATTTGTGAAATTTTAACTGCGTAGATGGGCACCTCACCCTCTATTTGAAATCGTTACGGGTTTTACTTAAGATAAGCTTGCTTAACAATTAATAATAGCGAAGTATTAAATTTAATATTAATTAAAATTGTGAATTCCGATTCATTTATTATCATATAATTTTTTAGACATCGGGAGATTTAGTTGAACTGGATGATCTTTTTTAAAATAGTGTGGTAGATATCATATTTCTGTCTCGCATTACCTATGATCACCTAAACGGTACACTAAGGATTTTTATCTCGCTATTTGTTATCAGAAATTCACTTTTATAAATTATTTTAGGTTATCATCTTCTATACAGGTCAGATAAAATGTTTTATTTCTAGTCCCGTCCTGTAATGTTTCATGTATAAGGCCGCTTATGACAATAGATCGGTTATCACCACTTTGTAATAAACGTTAAACAAGATAAATTTATAGTTTGTATTCATTCAATCTACCTTTAAAGACAATTAATCAATGCGTTTAACTAATTGTTATTTTATATTTTATAATAGAAACCTGAATCATTTGTTATGATTTTATAAATGTATTAGGATTTACTTAAATTTGTACTAAGCGAATTTTTAACTTACGAAAAGCAAAAGATTATTGCATTCATTCGCTTTCGGTAAACATTTCGTAGTTTGTAATTGAAAATACATTTTAGTAATTCCTCTCTGATGAAATCGGATCTATATTTGAATTATTTCGGCATTCAACGTAGCACCTGGATGTACAGCGATTTTCTTAAGAAATCACCTTGTACCATTTATCAATTGTACTTTGAGATTATTAATATTACATTATACAATCAACTATTTAGCTATGCTTATTGATAATTTAATCGGAATAATGATCATCTTAGATACCGTTTTGCTAAATCATTTATTTAATTTTTGCCACTTACAATGTGTTTGTAGTTTGAATATGTATATATTTGAGTATAACCATATTATACTAATCTGATAACCATTAATAAAATGTTACAAGCTTTGTCTTTTTTTAAATTGGTGTAACTAATGATATGACCAATAAACACCATTTATTCGAACTCTCTTATTTTTTATGCTATGCTATTGTTAGTTGCTGATAGTTGTGGACAGCTTCAACTATGTTTGGAAGGCTTCAGAAGTATGCATTTCTTCCTTCAATCATCAAGGAATCATTTGACACCCAAATGTACTATTAGAAACTATAGCTGATAAATTATATGGAACGGGTGCATCGAAGTTTCTGATTCATCCGAATTCTCGACCAATTACTCAGTTTAAGGCAAAATTGCTATTTATGCATCAAGCGATGAGAAGAATTGGTGCTTATATATTATCAAATTTCAATATTTCTGATCCTTTATTCGCTACATGAGTTACCAACTAATTAACAGATACCGCACTATAAATGCACCACATTTTCATTCCGTTTTTTATACTAAGTGTTCCGAAAATCGACTGACAAACTTATACCATGTTCTACAAGGATCATTCTGATCATAAAACTTCCAATAGACAATATGTCAACGCCCCTGGGTTCCAGAGACATTGAAGGAAATTTATTAAGATCAATAATAAACAACAATAGGAAAGTTCAGCTTTAGTGAGATTTGCCTTGATAAATTAGCAATTTATTGACTTATTTACTGGTGTAGTAAATAATGTGTTATCAACTTAATCCATTATCCCTGAGTAATGTAGAATATGCCGATATGACTTTCTTGTATGACTTTTGCGATGGAAGTACATGTGTTGCAATAGAGAAATACCAGAGACGACACACAAATCGCATTATAACTCCTCGTACAATATTCTCTAACGTTTTTCGCTGTTTTAAAGAGACTGGAGCTTGAACACATTGTCATACATAAAGATATGTAAATGAAAATCATCAACATGTATTCGACAGATAGCTCAAACAACTGGATTTCTCAAACCAACCTGTGCAAAAGTTTTGATCACAATGGGTTTTATCCCTACCATTTACAAACACTCCGCTATTTATTTCCTGAAGACTTAAAAAATTGAACACGGTATTGTCAGTTGCTGCCAAATAGCTTGCAGGATATCCTGCAGTCACTTTTTACGGATGAGGCTCAATTTACGTGAAACATTATTAACAACACTTGCAATTCTCATAATTGGGAAAATTAAAACCTACAGCACATTGTCATAAGCAATTATCAACATTACCAATATGTCGTGCAGCTTGTTAACAAATCTTATTGAGTCTCATTTTATTGAAGGGCCTCTTAAGGTAGAAAGATTGATTCATTTTTGGTAGAATCGCTGGATCCCACGGAGGATATTCTTTTGGCAACTCAACGAGGCATATGGTTCCAACAAGATGGGGTATCGCCACATTTTGCGAGGAAATTAGCCGTGTTACTTATTAAAAGTTTTCCCGAAAGGTGAATAGGACGAGAAGACCCTATACACTGGCCAGCTTGGATCACCTGAGTTATCGCCTCTAGATTTTTTCTTATAGGGCTGCCTCAGATCTTGTGTGCATAGCAATGGTAAGTGGGATACGCGAGAAGATTTGGCTAATGGAATAATAGAAACTTCAAACGATCAGAACTGAATTCGCCGAAAATAACCGGCTACCTTTCAGGGCTCGAAGAGTAGCTGTATGTTTAGAAAACAGCGGCTTTGAATTTGAGTTGCTGTTGTTGTAAGTTTGTTTTTACTTTTACTAATTGTTGATTTTTTTGTTGTTGTAATGTTAATAAATTCGATTATTGTTAAGGTGTTAAAGAATTCATTTATAATGGTCAACTTATCAAAAATAAACCTTCCCATTGCTGTTGATTATTGACCTTTTTATAATTTCCTTTGATATCTCCCAAACGAAAAGGGATTGACCTAAAGTTTGTATAAGTGCAATAAATAGTATAAGATTGTCGGTTGAGTCACAGAGCCTGCATGTTTTGAAAGTATTTAATCAGCACAAAATAAGCTATGACACACATAATAATCTCCCTCTATCCATAACCATTAGTAGGTATTATGCTTGAATGAATTTGTCTATTTGTAGCTATTATAAGTGGCACTATTTGTATAGTCAGCCGTGGGAACATTGCATATTTAAGACGCCATCTAACATTTGTAATGTAAAGTTTGACATTTTTGAATATAACTTTATTCACAACATTTTGACATTTGAGGGTGATTAGTGGTATTTATAGTGACTTGAAAATTGTGCCTCAGCGTAAGAATGGAATTAACTCGTGAAAATTTTCGTGCGATGATTTATTACGACCTTCGACGTGGATTATCTAGATAAACTTGCATCGATCAATTTACTTCTACTTTTGGCGATGAAGTCCCATCTTTTGCCACTGTAAAATGCTGGTATAACGAGTTTAATAGTGGCCGCCGTGCGCTCACCCATGAAAGTCGTCCAGAATTAGTTGTGCTAGAAAACATTTATGCTGTGCAAAAACTGATAATGCAAAAGTCATCATGTGACATGGAGTGAGATTGAGACAAACCTATACATTAGTTCGTCCAGCATATTGCATGAACATTTAGCCGTGAAAGAAGTTCTCGTTGGATCCCACATAATTTGAAAACATCTGAAAAAGATGCCCGTGTCGATTGATGCAAGCAAATGTTTACAAAATGCAATGGCAGCAATCCCAAAGACGTATATGATATTCTAATAGATGACGAATCATGGATATATGCGTATGAGCCGGAAAGTAAACAGCGATCGAGTGTATGAGTGTTTCAAGATAAATCAAACCCAAACAAAGTTGTTCGCGCTCGAAGCACTTCGAAACAAATGGTCGCCTGTTGATTCGGAAAAACTGGTTATGTGGCAATAGTGCCTTTACAGCAACGTAAAACGGTCACTTTTGAATGGTACACCACCATTTGTTTATTGGAAGTCTTCAGGGAAATAAGGAAAACAAACAAGCGTCGTAGGATCATTCTGCATCACGACAGTGCGAGCTCTCACACATCTCGTATAACATCCGATTATTTGAACACTCAAAATATCAAATTAATGGGTCATTCACTGTATAGTCCTGATTTGGCACCAAATGACTTCTTTTTGTTCGCCAACGTCAAGAATAAATTGCGTGGATAACGGTTTTCGTCGGGAAAAAAAGTCGCCGATCCGTTCAAAAACCATATTTTAGAGATGTCTCAACTAGAATGGCAAAAATGTTTTGACAATTGATTCGAAAGAATCCACATATGTATAGATCATAAGGGAGAATATTTTGAAAAGCAATAAATCAATGTTTAATGATAAATTACTGTTTCTTTATTATTACGCTCACAATATAAATAGCGCCCCTCGTACATGGTATTTTCTGAAAAATTTGGTGCTTCTATTGCTTCCGCTTCTTTGCAAGTATCCTAAATATTAAATAAAATTGTTTAGAAGTATTTGATAACCTTTATGAAATGTTTACTCCATTTGACGGCGTTTTTCCATTTTGATTGCTTCTATGATTGTTTTATAAATATACGTTTTATTTTAGGTATGCCGTATTTATTTAATATCACATTGATATGTTTTTCCATTTTGATTCTTTTGTCAATCCTTTCATGTGATTCATTTCATTTCGCATGCAGTATCACAAACAATTTGAAACTATAGTATTGATCGTTACTTTGTTGTAGGTAAAGACTTCTGTTAGGAAAATATAGTGCACGCAACAGATTGAAATTATAGAAAATTCTATGAAAGATTTATGTACGTACTTGAGCTAAAGTATTGTATGTAAGATAGTTTCAAGACATAATTTTAACTACGGTTGTTTAATAATGCTTTCTCATTAGTTACACTAGAAATAATTCCTAATGTTTTTAAAACCACAGATCTCTCTTCCAATAACTGTAACAATGTAAATTTTAGTGGTAAAGACGAAGCTATGCTATTGCGTCTAAATATGGACTATTCACAATGGAATGAAATGAAATTATTATGGAGCATCTAAGTTACTTAGAGGTCTTTATTAAGCTAGAAAAATTAACTCCAAGGTCTTTTAGAGTATTGAATGCAGAAAATGGGTGAATATGATAATAATTTTTACAATATTTAGGAATGTATGAAAAGTAAAACTGACCCTCGGTACTTTAGAAACCTTAGACGGACACAATTTAAAGAAACCGTAACATATATTTGTAATAATACTGCAGTTTGAGAATTTTCCAATAACAACCCAAAGAGCGGTAGCGTTTTAATGCCTTTACATAACTAGAAAGAACTGACCACTTTAAACGAAGATACAGTGGTTAGCGGTGTCCCTTCAAACAGCTTCTGTATCGGCCTAAAAGTTCAAATAGATCAATAAAACTTCAAAGAAAAACTGAAGAAGTCATATAGGCACTTAGAATGAAAAAGATGCCGTATGGAAAACATAAAGAATTATTACACATATGGGAAACTGTCAATTTTAATGCGGCTTTCCCATTGGTCTACATCATCGACCTACATCACACTGAAAATAAGTATAAAAAGAGCTACAAACCCACAAGAAAAGTAGTTTCAGTCTGATACCCAACAGAGGGAGAGGTTTTCCGTTATATGGTCACCGCCAGTGAAGTAAAAATGTGCGCGAATAGTGAATTCAATTCCAGCTCGTCTACAAAGTGACCTGAGTGCAACCTTACTAAAACAGCACGCTTATCAAACACCAATGATACTTAAGCAGAAGTTCTTCATTACATGTTCATCGCCAGTGAACTGAAAAGGTGCGCAAATAGCGAGTCCGATTCCAGCTCACCTGCAAAATAAAGCACGTACAATCGTCCCAAAGAGCCCGCTTATCCAACATCGGTGATACTTACAAGTACTTTTACCTATGTTCTAATTCACTTTTATTGGATGAACTTTCGACGCGTAGGCGTTATCTTGTTATCTTGAACCCGTTCGCCATGTTAGTTGTCTGTGAATACGAGACTATCAAGTTATCAATTGTCTCTTTACAAATAATCAACTAGTGCGTATAGTTATAGAGGTTAGCTTTATTTAGAAACAATTACAATTTTTTATTTTGATCTTAAAGTAGAGCTAGGTGTGTCGATTGCAAGCCATATTAACAACTAATTAATTCCTACTCAAATACCAAAGTAATCTTAAGTAGTTGTTGATTTTAGTTACTGAACGTCAATTATTTAATAATGGTACTGAACATTTAATCTAATTGTTAGTCATTGAATATTTGTTAATTATTATGTGCTAGATCTAGTTATTACATCAGTGGCTATAATAATTATTTACTGTACTGAAAATTTAATCTAGGTCGTAGTTATTAAACCTTTACTGTTGTGCTGAACATTGGATCGGGTTATTATGTCAGTAACGGTCTGTTATTTATTGTATACTTGTCGATGTATTTGTAAATCTTAATGCATTAAAAGGAGCAGCATAACTCCCCTCTTAGACTTCAATAGGTTCTGCTGTTTCTAAATGGGTTCAATTTAGGGACAAAATACGCTGAATTAAATGGACGACAGAGGTGACTCAGGGGGTTTGTACTTTGTGCTGTTTTCTTGGAATAATACCCATGTAACAAGAATGACACAACCCGTTTCAGTACAAGTGTAACACAATTGGACAACCCATCGGACAATCCTAAGGCAAAATGAAAAAGGTATATCTGAAAGACCAGAAGCCTAAATAGGCAGTCTCCCGTCAGCTCCACCCAACAACACCACCTGCTCAGTCGCTTCCGCAAAATCAAGGTTTTCACAACCTATACGTAACAAAATCGTAGTATTCGTGTATAAACTCCGGTATATACAGTGTGACCGTTAACAATGTAAGTACTGCGACAAAACCAGTTAGTTGTGTAAAAGTATTTATGTATATTCACTAATATTAGAACTATTTATTTACAATTGTTTACTTAAATATTCATTTAACAGTACACTACCAATAAACGTTTATATCTTAATTTATGTATAACAGCTACCTAACAAGGTAATATTCTTATAAAAACTAAAAGCTAAGTGAACTTAATCTGGTATTTATATAGAAAAGATACATTCTAGAATTTCAAGGAATAGTAAAATATAATAATTAGTCATAACAATGATGTAATAAATTGTAATGCCATGGCTCATTGCTGACTTTGAATTTATTTAAACAGATATCGGTTACAGTAATGAGTTATTCGTAATTACATCCTTTATTTTAGTTCTAAGAAAACTTCTACAATGTTCCATGAAACGTCCTAGAATGTTTTATAAAATCGCTATTGCTTGTAATTTTGATACAGTACTCTATCTTCAGTTGCATTGTTTGTATATATTATCTACATAACCACGATTAAAAGCCAATAAGGCATAAAGACCCCTCATTAGCTGTAGATTAGCTAATTGTGGATAGTTATTTGATATTGACAATTCAGGCATTAGCAATTGTATTAATTCTTTCTCACTTCCCTTGGTCACTTTACAAGGGATACCCATTTATGTAATTCAACCTTTGTTTATATCCATCATTTGTTTAACTGCAATAAGTATGTTGTATTGAACTTATACTTATTAATTTATTTAATGCAACAAAAATAATTCTGAACAAAAACATACTCAAGACGAGACCAACACATCCTTGCGAATGTAAGCAAGAAATTAAACAAAACAAAACCTACAAGCGACTAGTTCCGAGCTTAGCAAAGAAGTAAAACTCACTGATGCTCAACAAAAATCAAATAACGCAATGGAGTTTGTCAACCAGTTAAGGAAAGCACCAAAAGTAGAGGATATCATCCAATGATTACATGGCTGTGTGAAACCGACAATTCTCGTGGCCCATCTGGCTAATCCACTCGCTGATATTCGGATAATCGTCAAAACCGCAATGAAGTTCGAGATCAACCGAAACTGCTTCCGAGAGACATTTTTTGTGGTGGAAAGCCTCAATGTGCCTATCATTTCTGGCCAGAAATGGTTCAGAAACAATAAAGGGGGTGCATCCACTACAGCTAACACAACCGACGCACCGTGTACCGGAAAAGGTCAACATTCGATATGGGAAGGTAAATTGTAGACGCCGCCAAGATAGAGTACAACTTCCCTATCGAAGCAGTAGGAGTCTTTTGAGGACTGTTAGATGACTTTCTGGACATCCTTAGTGACACAAGCAAGCATAAAACCACTGTATTAACTAAATGCACCATCATTTTAAAACATGATGGTGTGCCTTTTAAATATTGCCCGTTCCACTTTTTGTCTGAGAAAAAACAACTGATTCTTCAAGAAAAGGGAGACATGTTTGCTGGAGGCATTATAAAGCATAGCAAATCTGACTTAGATCGAGATTGCCGATATTCGGCACATCACAGTTCTGTGTTGATTACCGAAAATTGAATTAACAACAGAACAACAGTGCTTGGCCGTTATACGGGTAATTAAAACGTACAGACCCTACCTCTAAAATTGACTATTTATCCTACGCACAGATAGTGCTTCTCCAACTTAATTGGACAGAAGATGGACACAAAGTCTGAATTCATGAGGTGGGCCCTGCTGTTTCAAGAATTCATTCCCAAAGTAGATCGCTGTTCATGAAAAGATAACGAAGTACCAGACGACCTGTCGCGGAATCCACCAGAATAGGAGAAAGGCAAAGAATTCGATGACCTAGATCGAATCTTGCACTCTCCCTTCACAACATAGGGTTTCCGAAATTGGATGAATATGTTAGACAGTCCCAAATAGACGACCTATCATGAAATCCACCAGAACAGGAGACAGACGCAGAACGATACGACCTGGATAGAGTATTACACCCACCCTTGCGAATGTAGAGCTCGCATAATTGGGCGAATATGTCAAACAGGCCCAACGGAGAAATATGTGTACCCGTAACTTGATCCATCTGTTAAAAGGAATCCGTCACGACTACACGGAAACAAGAAGTGGCTAAGAAGTACCAAGCGACTATACAAGTCTAGGTTGATTCATCTGGCGAATACTGCAACAAGGTGACCGCCTATTAGCTCCCTTAATCACACACGAGCGCATCCTATTCATTTATCACGACGTCATCGATGCCGGTCACCCCGATGCGAAAGAAATAGTGTACTCAACAGCGAAATACCATTATTGGCCTCTGTTACGGGACAACATGGCAAAGTACGTCAGGACGTGCCAATTGTGCACCGCTGTTAAGAGAGAAAGCTGTGCCACTTAGACCACACCCACCTACCAGAGCGTGGCAAGTAGCCTTGGAGAACATTATGGGACCATATCATAGTATCGCACGATATAATCGATTTATTCTAGTAGCAACGGATCTGTTCAGTCGTTGATTGGAAACCTTTCCGCTAAATTGGAATGAAGCTAACGATCTCTGAACTGCGCTGGAGAACTACATATTCCAGCGATTTGGATCCCCATAATTGCTCATTTCCGACACGGGTTCCTAGTTTACATCTATCGCCTAGTATGGCGCGATTCGGTACTGGGTGTGCGTGCACTAGTCGATTCCTATCTACAACACTCAGAAATTTCGTGGTGCGATTAGGAGTTAATTAAAACCATTCCAGCAATATAGGAACAAAACTATCAAGCTCCAGAATGAAATCACCTAAGTCGAAGAGCACTGTTTAATCATCGTGATGGCATCAAACCGTTACTAGTCTAACGCTGATCCGGGTATTATTTGGTTATGGACTACATCACCTAGACGAATTGAAAATACGTAGCTCCCAACAACAACACGACCAGCAAATCCAGCTAGAGCAAAGCATACAAAAGGCACACAGGAACTAGCACCGAACCTGGCTGGATATGCCCTATAAATTCCGCTTGCCACAAGATATCGACCAGTAAATCCATCATAGAACGAAGTTACATCCCCGCAAAGCCTTTCTGCTCCAGATTGTTGGAACCGAAACGAGTAATTGAAGAAGTCGGAATAAATGCATACAAGGTAGAGCAAAGAGGCGGAAAACTCATAAAGGTTCACGTGAACGATCTCCGACCCATTCCTGTCCCATGTGATCGACCAACGCGCTGCTCTAGAGAAGAGAAAATTGACACGCCCCCTTTATATACAAGTCTAACATTATTGGACAGCCTACCGGCAAATACCAAAACACAGTAGAAAAATATATAAGAAAGGCCAGAAGCCCAAGTAGGTATTGTCCGGTCAGCTCCGGTCAGCTCCGCTCAGCAAGACCATGCGTTCCGTAGATTTCGCGCAACCAGAATTCGTATATCTTAAATACAACTGAATCAGAGTAATAGTGTATAAACTCGAGTGTATATAGTGTGTGACAGGGATAGCCGTTTATGCAATTCAACCTTTGTCCGTATTGCATAACATTACAACTGATCGCGGTGATGTTGCTGTCAAAGTAACTTAAAGCAATCTGTTGTTATAATTTTAATTACCAAGAAAGGTTGTTACTATATCAACAATTTGGTTTAGGTTGCTTCGAGTAGAGAAACGAGTTAAGCAAATATTACAAACATAATGTTCAGCTAAAGTTGGCTGTATTGTTATGGAAACGGCAACATTGCCAACTTCTATTTAATTATATTGCAAGGCTAGGTATCGTATTTATTAAAGAATCCCTTGCAATTTGATGAATACTAAGTTTGATTTAACGAAGTTATAAATTCAGTAAAAGCCCTACGCATCACCCTATTTAACTATTCGTTGTTAATACCCGATAGAGAGGCTGAAATTGAAAACATGTGCAATGTGATATTGTAATAAGTGAGACAGATGATATTACGGTATCGCCAACAAAAGCAGTAAAAAGGGCAAATTATTTGCAATTGGAATAGCACTATGCAGTACATTACGATGACAAGTTATCTTCATAGATTGCATAAATAAGTGGAAGCGAATTTATTAGATGAAATACTTCGAACAAATAATGGACTTTCAAATTATCTACAACTGGCAAAGTTCACGAAATAAAAGTGATTTTTATTCTATATTGTTCAATACGAGAGTGGTGTGAAACGTTTTCAGAATGGAAATGAAAACATTAATTTTTAGTTTTAGAACTAGCTTAATTTTTCTATATGGTTTCCAATGACTTCAACACACTTAGCGCAGCCTTGCTGATACATTTAGCACAACCTTGAAGTGATTACCCAGAAAGCATTCAAAATATTCCCTATGGATGAAATCGTTTCTTTATTGAACGAAAACGTTTACTTGACAGGAACTTTTTCAGATCTGAAAAGAGGTGAACATTATTCAGAGCCAACTATGGTAAACATTTTGGATTTTCCAAGAATTCATATTTTAATTCGTTAAGGTTTATCACGGTCACAGTACTTTTATGAGTAGGTGCATTGACACGATGAGAAATTGTCTTTTTCATTTGTACACAAACTCATTCCCCGCAATGCTTTTAATATCTAGTTGGTTCAATAGTTTTCAGTAATATTCTCCAGCTATTGCTTAGTCTTCGTTAAGATAAACAATTACTAAAATTTCTTTTAAATAGCAAAAACAGACGCGAGTAGTATGTTGACGCTATAGCCTTTCCTGCTGATAGAACATACTTTATCTTCTTTCATGCAGAACATTAAGCTGCTGTCTACTATTTGGGCTCTTATTTAGTCACTAGCGCGCAATTATCTATCTCTGCTCTGTTTGTAGCTATAAAATGATGCATAAAGTTAACTTTGTTATTCTTCAAACAATTCAAGCATATCTGACTAACTGGCATGCGAATGCATATGTAATGGATTGTTAGCAAATACTGAACCCCTCATGTACAACGCTTTATCATGTATAATTCTACTTTCCTTAGGCATTTTTTTTAAATGCCTATGACCTTAGAAATCTCAGGCATTTATATTTATCGGTCATTGAATACCATCTAATGAATATTCTGTATGAGTATAGTGTTGTCGCAGTTTTTGGGAGTTCACTGCAGTGATCGGTTTAAATATTTGTGCAACACGTTGAAACCCACGTATATACTTATAAAACATTGTTTTTGAAGGATGAGACTCTCCTCACACATTTATCACTTCAGTGTGAATTTCTATTGCCTTCAAACGTTTCCTTAAAAAATTCAGTTATTGCACGATGTTTCAAATTTTACAATTTAAACAATGCACTTACAAGTTGACACTGAATGAATTAGAAACAAATAACCAAACAACAGATCGAATCCTGACTTCACATGTACTCAGATAATAAGTGAACCTGTATGACGAACTAAAATCAATAACTCTGCTATTGAGTAATAGATGTCACTCCGCGCATTTCCCAAATTATACTCGTAAAGTTGATAGGCAATGGACCCTTCAGCATTAATCATAATGAAAATTTGAAAGTTCATACAGCAAGTAAAGCATTTAAATTAAAAATTAGAGGTCCTTTGTTTAAATACGTAAATGAGAGCTATCTGCAACTGAACAACTGTTTATTACTGAAACAGCACTAAAGCAGATAATATCTAACAATTTGTCATGTTTACGAAAACCATTTTTTTAACAAGTTGTCCACGAACTTTATATATCTGTATTGAATAGACCATAATATATTATGGATTTGGTGAGTTTCTAATATTTCGTATTATAAGTGCTGTGGGAATGTAGTTGAAAGTTATGTATCGCTTTCTATAATACTACCTTTAAAATACTTGATTATTTTGAATGATGCATTATTATCCATATAGGCAAAGTACTAATTTACCTACATCTATATCTGGTACTACTCCACATTGCAAATAAGAAAGTTATAATTATAAACTCTTATCTCTGTAAATTAACAATTGTGTTTAACTTTTATATTAAAAAAGGCACATTAATGTGATATGCCCTAATATATTTAATTTACGCGGATCGATATACAGTGAAAACTGTCTAAACGGAATCCCAAGGGACAATGAATTTTATTCGTTTTGCACAGGTTTCCGTTTTAAACAGATTTGCATTTTTTTAAGTACATACATAAATATAAGTGACCCACAGTAACGCTAAATAAATTCTTTGGTTTGCATAAGACATTTATTAATTAGATTTTATGATATTATATTTTAAATGTTTTATATCATGCATACATACGTTGACATTTTTTAAAGTTTTGCATTCCACATTTGTGGAATCGTGTTTGAATTAAACTTTTATTATCAACAGAAGCCTCTTCAATGATGGTTCGTAATTATATCAATGTTTTAAACATTTTTAGATCTAACAGCTATAAATCATTCATACGTAGTTTTGTTAATTTCCGTATTTTCAGTTGCGCGGTGTCTGCGTTTTGAACACGAGTTTTATGCGTTAGTAAACCATTGTTTTTTAAAATGAGCATTGGTTTTCAAAATACCATACACCTGTGTTTTTCCGCAGATACATTTAACGATGAGTTGCTTAACGCGTAAACCTTCAGTTTCGTGGGCTTTTATTAGGTTAATTTTTTTTAAGTGTGATTCATTCATTTTTATTTAAAAAACCAACAAAATCTAGTTAAAAATAACAATTTTACGATGATTGAAAAATTAAAACAATATTTTTATTCGCGGATGTGACGTGTTAATTTCAAACACTACGAGAATACTTATAATCGCATCGATAAATTGCACAATATACGTCCGAACTTACGATTGAAAGTGCATGTGAGACGTTTTAAGAACTGTTAATTCTGCGTTTAGTATGAATAAGTTCCTTTTGAACTTTGGTAATAACATTGAAAAGTCTCACGATTAAATTTAATACACAAATATAATTTTAATTCCTTCTAAGAAATACATACATATTTATGCATGTTTAAAGCATAGATATTATTTACATTACCTGCTTGCCGAAACAATTTTCCGTATTTTGTAGGTTAAATTTGTTCCATCGGACCTATGTATGTTTTCTTTCCGTGTTCGCGTTAAGCAGTTTCTGGTTTAGCCTATGTATTTTCCCTATAATTTTCACGGGAGCTTACATATTTTCCGGAATAAGCAGGATTCCGGCTTTTCCAGTTTCCGCCTTAGACAGTTTTCACTATATTGAAATTATTCTTGCAATTAGAATAATTTATTAAAATAATACCAAAGGATAATGTTTACCAAATTAGGAAAAAGGCATTATGTATAGATGTGGAGTTTTGTTGGGTTAAAATATTTTAATTTTTACTACGTGAATTTCAAGATCTTCCTAATTTTCGTTTAACATAAATATACGATACCTATTTGTAACGAGATACAGAATCTAAATAATGCTTTTAGCTCTAAATAACTATTCATGACTTTAGCTAAAATATTTTCAAATAAGTTACTTGTTGATTCTACATGAGATATGCTTTTTGTATGAATCATACATAGGAAAATGTCTACATTAACAATGAAGTATGAAGCAAGATCCTTCCATTATACGTAATCAATATATCGCATAATGATAGTGTATAATGAGACATCCGTTGTTCTGTGAAATTTACAATTTAATGAATTTACAAACATGTACAGCGCGTTCCATTTTCGACGCAATTGCAGGATACCTTGAAAACGGGAAGAGATGGAAAAATATAATTATACATTCCTTTGTTACGTTTTCGAGAAAATGCCATTGGTGCAAAGCGATTTATAAAATTTGTCAATTTCGATCATGTACCAGGGCTCAGTTGTTATAAAATGTATTTATTTAAGATAAAGCTATTTTAATATGAAATATTACCTAGAATTCATTGGCGTAGAACACGTTCTTGTTGTCTATACATTTAGAGATGTAACACCAACTTTCATATTTTTGAATAGTACACCCTATGTATTTTTATATGTATATAAAACTTCATATTAGGAATGAAATACTGTGAACGAAAAAGCGAAAGCATTCTTTTATTTTTTTAAGAATAAGTAGCATAGAGAACATGCATTTACTTGTACATTCCAATCAAAGTGAGCTATGTTGTAAGCTATAAATGAAAAAATGTTATCTTGTTATTGGTTGTCATAGCATTTAATAGACTTTAGTTGATATATAGTGATGTAGTTAACTCAAGTTAATCAAATCTTAATGACGCATGTAAATTATGAAAATTATGATATGATAAAGATCTATCATGAATGTGAAGAAAATGTAACTATGGTATCCGAACTATGTTTCAATAGGTATTTATGTTAGCAATCCTATTTTTAAGTACATTTAAATAGCAATTTAATTTTTAGGTTTTGCCGAAGGACGACCGCCGAATCAAACTATTTTTCAAGGTTACAACAAAACATAATCAATGATCGTCCCTTTAGCGTTCCTCGCAGTAAATAGAGTAATGAAAATGAATAGGTAGACACCATTTATATATTGGGCGTAGTCGAAGCTAATCCTACAGTTTCGTTTAAAAATATTGCCAAAAGTGTAGGTGCTTCAAAAATCGATGTAGTTAAGTAAACTGTATAAATATAGATTTTAGTAAAAACTTTGATAAAGTTAATCACTTCACTCTATCTTGGATTTCCTGAATCTTTATTAAAACGTTTTAGAGTTAACTTATTTTATCGCATGCAATATGCAGAATATAGTGGTTATAAGTCACATGAATATTAATTGCATCAGGGGTTCCCCGAGGATCCAACCTTGGACTATTGTTGTTTCTTATATTCATAAACGATTTGCCGGAAGAAGTTAAACATTATGGTCTTCCTTTTGTGAATAATTTTAATTTGTTTTCTATTGTTATCTGCCTAGTAAATTATATATCCCGACAGAATCACTTAAATGCCGTAATTAATTGGTGTTGATAAAATAATAAAATGTAAATTTATACCTTTTAATAGAAAATCCACTAGCGTTCATTTTAATTATAAACTAGATAACAGTATTTGGTGCCGTAGTACGGAAACTACAGATCTAGGTGAATTAATAAAATTTTTTTTATTGATACCATCAATAACCAAAATTATAATTCACATCAATATGCATAAGAATTCAATATAAATGTGTATAAAATACTTAGACATCGATAATGTATTTTAATCAAACGCAAAATTAACCTTATCCTTTTAGAGTAGGTTGTAAGGTTACTAAGCAGCGGTAGATTCGTTGAAAGCAAAACATGTACAGGTAATATAATTTACGTCATCATCACGATAGACAGTATAATTTAAAGAAGCGGAAAATTTAGCAAACTTGCTGCAAAGACATGTAAAGTAACAAGTAAGACTTGAAACTCGCGGAAAGACACGTACATATAAGTTTAAAACGGCCTATCTGAGAATTGAAAAACGGGCTTTAGTTCAAAGGCATTGGTCGAAAGTTAAATAACCAACAATCCCATTGCAGAATTCCCGAAAGTTATATAATCTCAAACTCAAGTAAAAACAAGGTCCTTTTCTGATCTAACATAAATGTTTATAGTGCATTGATCAATAAACGAGTTCATCAGTAAAGTATCTTCAAATACATTGCAGTAAAAGAATTACAATAGAATTATCACCAGTTGGGGAATTCGTTCAAGTACGTAATTCAAAGAATTTAATAACACTACAGCGAGTATTGTAATAAATTCAGAGTGGACATATGAATCACCTGACAAAATCAGCCATAGGACTAGGTTAGTTCTCGAATACTTATCATTTGCCGCAAACGCGAACCGCCAGTGTTTAATTAGTAGACCAGTTAAGTTTAAAGGAAATTCATTTGAAATTTATTTAGTAACAGAAACATAATTAAGTTTGCTTAAACAAATGTAAATATTGATTTTCATTTCAACGCTTCAATAAATGCAAGTAGAAAACCTTTATTTAAGTTACACGTAAATAACTTGGTTCATAGTAGGGCAAGTGTTAACAAGATTAATTCAATATTTATAAACTTTATAGAAATTGATCGCATCGATAGTAACTTAATATTTTAAACCAAATTTAACATTAATTTTATTTATAGCTTTTATTTTTCTTTGTTGTATCATACAATTAGCTTTCAAATTATTATCCTATTTAAATAAATTTATTTTTAAATTGACATATTCGTATTTATTCGAGAAAGATAAAAGGGCTGTAAGTATCTAAGTAAGCCTTCAGGTAAAAGGTAAGAGTGTCAATAGAATCTCAAGCCACCGAGAACATAGCTGTTATTATGTGGCCGTTGCCCCCTAGAAAAAAAACATACCGCTCGTCTGACCCAACATTAATAGTACATCAATTAAATAAGGCACGACTACGCACTCTTGTCAAACCACCAAAACCGTAAGGTTTATATTAAGGAATTACAAATCTTTTAGTAAAAATAATACTCTATTACAACTGTACTAGGTTTTTGTAAAGTAAAAAATAGAATATGCTTCCCTCAATTAATATCCAATTTATAAATTTTATACATTGGGTTTGGAAAATGCCCAGGGTCGATTTTTGAAATACTTCGTTTACCGGTATGACAAAGTTTACCCTGCTCGTGGAAGTGAGTTGTTAGAATCTTTTAAAATTGCTTCACTGGCCGATAGATTTGTAATATCCCCACAAAATTTTTACATAGGTTATTATATAATAAAATTGATTGTCCGTAACTTTTGGAAAAAATTTAGTATTGGAGTGCCTCACATGATTGCAAGATTTTATAATCCTTTTTTCTGTAATAAACCAGAAACAAATTTACTCGTTGAGTTGCCTTATGTGTAATAATGTAAATAAAATTAATAAGAATATTAATATTTCTAACGACACTATAAAAGTAATTATAACTACTTTTTATTCACTGAATAGTTAGTACGTACTTTCTTGTTATTGTTAGATGTAAGTAATGGTTTATATATTGTAACAAAAATTAGAAACAGTAAATGGAAAATTCTAGAATCATCTAGAATGTTTTCTTTATAATAAAATAGATGATGTAATCAGCAAATGAC
>JAHWXV010654299.1:0-10642 GCA_024586415.1 Phrixothrix hirtus
TTATGGTGAATAAATGCTACTATTTTTAAACTTAATGAGTGTTTTTCTCAAAAAAATTGTTATGTAAGGTACTAAAATGTTTATGTCATCGTGTAGCGGGCGAGAACGTCTACCAAAATCCATGAAAAAAAATGAGAGTTGCTATTTAAAAAAATTGATGATGACGCCATTCTTCAAAAACACAATACGAACGAAAAAAAAATTACAAGAAGGTCAAAAACATCCACATGTCACGCGAGTCAACTTCAAATTCATGTGTTCGTTTCCACGAAAATCTACAGGACGATGGTTTTGCTGAAAAATTAATTTTTTTGGGACGAGGTCGCTTTGTCTGGAAAGGTCAACCGTCATAATGTGCCGCACAAAATTCTCATGAAATCCAAGTAAACGTCCGAGATGCTCCTAAAATTTCTTTGTCAAAAGTTTATGAGCAATACCTAGACATACTGCAACAGTGGCTAATTCTACAATTGCAGGGTGATTATGGGGACTCATTTTTTTGGAGCCGTCAATGATTGGCTTAATGCTGAACATCCTGGTCATTGGATTACACTTGCTTCTGGAGACAATCATCTTCTTCTTACATGACCACCTCGCTCACTGGACTTAACTCCATTAAAGATCGTTACCATGTAAGTTAGCAAAAAAGGATAGGGCATGACGTGACAGCTATCGATCGTGATATGTTGTAATATGTGTCAAGAGCTCAATTTCAGGATTAATATGTGCTGCGTCACCAAGGGTGCAGATATCGAGCACTTGTTGATGCATAAAAAACTTTACGAGTTGCTTTAAGTAGTGATTTGCGCATTTCAACTGTATCTGTTTTCTTTAATTAATAATAAACTTCTAAAACACCGGAGATCCTATAAATTATGTATAGCCAGTGTCCTAATAGTGCGGCAGTTAAAGATACAAACAAATACTATTTTGAATCACTATAAGGGACCAAATGAGGCGTATTTTAAAAATAGAGAGTATTTGAAGCCGAATCAAATTTTTTTTTAAATAAAATGTCTCATTTACTACTTCAAGTTTGAATGTTTTTTTCCTAGTGTGAATATAAAACCTCTCTTTTGTCATAACGACTTTAATTGGTCATCTTATATCTTCTTTACTTAAACGAATTTAATACGTTGCTATCGCAAAATTTGCAACATGGATTGATTTCGTTATCTTCACTAAATTAGTAAAAATTGGAAATCATAATTAGTAGACGCCCAAAGGATGTAGGTTCAGCCCTAGTCGAGATTGATAAATTTTTCAATGAAAATAAATTTAAAATCATGTTTTCTTCTGGAATAAGGAAGTAAAATTCTAGATCCCGTGTCAATATGATATTTGGCACGTTAAAAATCCCCACTGGGGTATAAGTTCTCTGGTTTCGGAAAAATTCTGGTAGATGTGACGAAATGACCATAGTAGTTGAAGCCAATGGGCAAAGGAATTTCTGCGACCCGAAACCTCAGGCGTCAAGATTTATCATGCATTCACTATTGGTGAATTATAAGCGTAGTCGCTTGATGAGATGATCTTTTTTTGGAAATAAAGTTCGTGATTCATTTACCATAGAATATATTGATTTTTATTGTTAAAATTGTATGATGTAAATATTCTTTGCGTTGCTTTTGATTCAAATCTGCTATAAGATAATAATTACATTTGAATTTTAATACAGAACAAAAATTTTAATTTTTTCAACTAACTGAATTTTTTGTTTCAGGTGAGCACTGCGTACATTTTATTTTTTTAACCGAATTAACATGTAAGTACAACTATTTCTTAAAGAATTTCTTTTGAAAAACATATTTAGGCTGCGGTTAGAATTTAGCATGACATTAAAATTGAAGTTTCTCTGTTGTCATGTTAAACTTAGGTATATGGTACGTTGTTGTTATAATAAGTTTTGTGTTTGTGCACCAAAAAGTAGGTTAAGTGATTATTGATATTCTGGAAACATCATGAGTTTGAGTTCGAATTGTGCTTGGTGCATATAGATGAAGTTATATACGCCATTTTTAATCTTCGGTTTTGAATGGACTTGAATTCCAATTGAAGTAATAAAATTTGTGTCTAATAAATTGTTTACGGATATCAAACTTTAGCGTTCCTTTTGTGATGTCTTTGAAACATTTTAGAATTAATATTATCAGTAGTTTAGGGTCGACAAAATAATTTATATACATTCAAATTCTAAACGAATTCGTGTTTGTAATGTTTTCCGTGGCTTTACGGTTACACAATTGATACAAGTTGCTTAATTAGCAATAAGAGAAAACTAAATTTGCACCATTCTTTTCAATTCAGGACACGATATTTTTGATATTGTTTTATTATTCCATGAACGTATTCAGTTTTACAATAAGCCTTGCAAGCCTTGAAGCGTTTCAAAATATATTCCACGATCCTGTAAACACTTTTAGCATTCACCTTACAATTCTAATGAAATACAGAATGTCACGACGCCTCCGTTGTTCGTTGACGCCTGTCGCCCTCGGCGGTCTGAAATGACACCACCCTATTTTGCGCCTTTTCAACCCTTTAAACTACAGATTCCACTTTAGAAATGTAAGTCCTCTTACAGTGAGAAATGGCGCTGAACATGACTTTCATTTAATGAGATTAACAAAAATTTGAGAATTTGCCTTAGCATGAATTTAAATAAAAAGCGAAAGTGAAAATTACATCTCTTAAAATATAAAACATTTTCATACATTTCAGTTTATGACAGAATTCAAAACTGTCGGCTTAACAAATTCCGATTTCTTCCAGGCCAAAAAATATACAATATTTTTTACTTTTCATATTAATGTCGGGATCAAACTTAGAATGTGCAAAAAATAAGAACATTTTTGTCAGTTTCTGCATTTTTACCTCCAGTCAGCAATGTTTTCCGACGTAGAATTAATATTCAACGATTAATCATTTCATTTGAAAAATGTTCAGAACTAGACTCGCCTCTTAAACCAGCGCAATTGAAATATCTAAGGAAGAATAATAAATTTTTATGACCTAACTTTATTAGTTTGTTAAAGATAATTCCGGCGATAAACCAATCCTTTAGGTGGAGAAACTATAAAGTTTTATATACTAATCCTTGAGTCCTTAGAGCAGCCTCGAAACTTTGCACTTATTAAATTTAGAAAGTCTTAAGATTTAACTTTTCAAGTCCTTACATGAAAGACAGATAATGGCTTTTTAATTTACGACGTCGTCAACATTACTGCAACTTGCATTATCGTCGTTTAATTCGAATAAGGAAATTGGGCTAAACTTTATTCAATGAAATTCTCAGAAAGAACTTAAATTGTTGATTCGCATGGTTTGACTTGAAAAGAAATTTTTGTTTTGAAAATTTGTCCGGAGATTATATCTTTAGACACGTTAATTTTCAATGAATAAATCTGCACAGGGAAAAATTGCTCCTTTTTACATGAAAATAGCTAACTGGTAAAATTATCTTGATAAGATCTAAGCGCTGAACGGACCGGAAAACGCATTAGCTAAGATATAAGTTAAAATCGTAAATATAGCTGATACCATCTACCGGTAAATGGGTCAAATAAATTACAAACTAGAAAAGCTTTATACTATTTACTATAAAATTCTAAAATAAGTCGCGAGGAAATTACGCAAAGAAATACACAACTCTTCTTATCTCCACTTTTAAAATGTTTACGTTTATTAAGATAAGCAATATCCTTAAGAAATGACATATCAAATGTACATTTTATCATGAGGCACACAATAGTGTCTCGATTAGTTTGACAATGATATATCACATTTTAACAGGGAAAAGCGGCGTAGATTTATAATTTGAACATACCCTCCACAGCTTATTTTGATTGAATAAAAAGAAAATACAGGAATTAGGTTGCACCTGTCCCACTTGACAAGCAATATGCGATAAATCAAACAGGGTAGCCGAAACCACATTCATCATATCAAATTAAAACTCTAAAGTCTTGTTTATACACGCTTTAATGTTGTAATTCTCATATTGTTCTAGGCAATGTTTTACCAATAATAATAACGCGTGCATTTTAACATTTGTAGTGCAAATTAACTCGATGTTTTTTCTTTGCGTTTGTAAGATGAGCGCTTAGCATAAAATTCGGACTGGGACGATAACGGTGCCAAAACTTTTGATACGTCCACGCAACGAAACTTCAGCATCAGCCTAGATCGGGAGAAGACACAGTATTTCGAGAAAACTAAACCAGAGTCTTTACGTTACACATTTTGCAGCGTTCGCATTAAATGCCTATCGAGTAGTTGTCGTAAGAGTTTCTATCAGGGAAGCCACGAGCGCGCTTGCGACTCGGATGCAACCACTGCATTGCCACTCTTAAGAGTAGAGGCCTAAGTTTAAAAATCGCATACAAAGACTAAGTATAGTTCTAGATAAACAAAAATTATATTTACACTTCAAATATATTTAAACTGAAAACTACTCAAGTCATGTATAAAAAGTGTTTTATATAACTTACCTTCAGTAATAGGTTTGTCTAAAAATAATCCTTTGGCCAGAAAAACAAAGTACAATCCATGCGGGATTCGAATCATAATCGAATCATAGTCCAACGATCTTTCCACGTCTAGAAGTACTACTTGAACGCGTCTTTTTGAATTGCGTGTAGCTTTGCCATCGTATTCTACATTATCTCCTCTCTGTCTCAAATATGTGACCTTTTAGTGGCATCTTTATCTTCGAAAATAACCAGAAGTCTCAAGGAGTCATATCTAGAAACTAGGGAGCTTGGCGAATTATGTGGGATGGATGCGCCAGAGCATTGCAGTTTTATGACTTCCAAAGTCTAATCATTTGCGTCGAACTATATCACGGAGACAGTGAAGAACTTCTTGATAGTACTCCTTAGTAATTGTTTTATCCTTTTGGTGCGTACTAGTGATCCATAATGTCACGGAAATCAAAAAAGACAGTAACACCGCCTTGATTTTGTTACGCACCTATCGCGCTTTTTTGTGCCTTGGGGACGAGGAACATTTTCATTGTGATAATTTCGCTGTTGTATCTGTGTCATATTCGAACACCCACAACTCATCTCCAGTTATCACGGAGTACAGAAACTCAGGATCGGCGTTGGTAGTTTTCAATATGTCCTGGGCCACGTGTTTCTGAACCTCGAAGCATGTCCAAATCATCGCGTAAAATTGCATGTATGTCTTTGCTTATCCCAACCTCATCACCAATCTTTCGCACTGAGAAACGACGGCCTTTCCTATACCGTAGCACGCACTTTTTCAACAACAGCTGCATAACGAGCTGTTTGCGCACTACTGAAACGCAGGCTATTCGACACAAACGAGCAGTCTGTCCTTTATTTGAGTTTCCCGCACGGAATCGTTACCAAAAACCTGGTTGGGTATCCCCAAGCTTCTAACAAAACTTGATGCAGCATCTGCTTTACAGGTTCCGTTCTCTCGGGTACAATAAAAATGGAACGAGCACCTATCACATCAACCCGTACCCTGAAACCTCTCAGCGACACTACCATCTGGCGGTGACGATATAATTCGTGCATTGTATGAAGAACCCTTCTTCAGCGTGCAATGCGGTCCCGCTCTGACGCCGTTATTTTGCACGAGAAAATTAAAAGTCACTTCGTATACCAGATTTCCTAATTAAATTTATTTTTTATTTCCATCTCTTCGTGAATTAAAATAACTATTATTTACACTAACTTTAGTTACAGTAATTCGCAGAAAATTGACTGATGACTGAAATATGCGCTTACCTAAAAATATTTATTGATATTATAAATTACCAATTACTATTCTCCCAAGCAAATTACAGGAACAATTGAAGCAGTAGAATTTGTTGTCTTGAACAAGACATTTAAAGAAAAAATAAAATACTTTTCTAGAAATTTGGATTTATTATTCATTCCATGCTTAAGAATTTGTCGCTATCAAAAGTATTCCGCCTAAATGCGATGCACCCTTTGTACTCCCGGGCTGTGGCGGCCCTGGTTTCAATTTTATTTGCAATAATTAAGAGTATCAATCATTAAAGACAAATTTTAAAATCCTTTCCATTAATTTAAATACGATACAACCTAAAGTTGCATAAATCAATGTATATAAAGGTCTAAAATAATGAATTACATTAATTTAATTGTGCTCTATTGACTATTATAATAAAAGGAAAATGCCAGTAAAGCAAAACACTTTATTGTAAAATTACTATTAATTAAAAATTAAAACTAACAGAAACTTATGACATTTTCTAACAGTACACTTTGTAAGGTAGCTACAATAAACAGTTTAACTTTATTTATTTTAAAAGTAAAAACTGTGAGTATAGTTTTTCATCTCCATTTATAAGTTCGAATGATTTATTTGTTATTATTATTCACAGGTAAGTTGGGATTTTTAATTGTACATGTACGCGAATTAATTTGTCTACTACGTAATATCTTAATTAGGGTAGACACAGCGTCTGCATTTAGTACTAGAGCAGCAGTTTGAGACTGACGGATAGATAAAATTACCTTTTATTAATTAGTAACTTCAATAGAAACTCGGAGTAGTCTCTCTGCTTATTTTATGTCAAATCACCTTAGGCCAACTGCTATACGGAGCTCTCGGGATACTTCCTCAAGGTAGAAAATGTAAATGTAGTTTTCCTTCAAAAACGCGGTTTGTAGGTAAACTTTGATTACTCTACCTTTAATAAAGTAAATATTACAATCCTTAAAGGCGAAAACATATAGCCCGAAATTTATGTAAATACGAAAACATTACAACAGGTTTATCGGTTCATGTGATATTAAATAATTATAAGATTTTTAAACAATAACTTAATAGTATATTATACACCAAGAGACTAAAGTGTCTCGTTTAATCCTGAGAAAGGGATTAAAAGGCACTTTAGTCCTGAGGTATATTTATTATTTTTTGCACTTTCGAATAATTTGAAATTAAAAGGGTCGAAGAAGTAAAATGACATGATTTTGACATTGACAGATCCTTTGATATATTAATATATGCTTGATGACAAATGCTATTTAAATTTTATTTACGAGGCAATATAGAATTTTAATTGGTCAATTTTTGTTGTTGCTATGGATTTACTTTATTTATTTAGGATTCAAAGTACTTGAATTCCCTTGCGATTAAGTTCTGATCGGTTGAGATTAAAAGTGTCGCTTTAGTTATGGAAACAACTGAATAAATACAGCATTTTAGTCCTAGAGGTGAAAAAAATTTGTAACGATTGTTTTCATTAGCTATCCACATTGTTATAGTTTGCATTAAATAGAAATTAAAAGTTCTTTATTTAGAATAGAGAAAGTCATGTTTCGGTCAAAATTTTTAATGTCCAGTTTTTAGCGGAAATACACGTTTTCAGGTCCCCTGAGTCCGAAAAACATGTTTTTAGAAATTGGTCTGTGTGTGTATGTGCGTGTGTGTGCGTGTGAGCGTGCGTGCGCGTGTGTACGTGCGCGTGTCGGTGCGTGTACGTGGGTGTGTGCACGTGTGTGTATGCGCGTGTGTGTGCGCAAGCGTGCGTGTGTGTGTGTATGTGTGTGTGTGTGTATGTATGTGTGTGCGCGCGCGCGTGTTCCTGTGTGTGTGCGTGGGCGCGTGTGTACGCTTACGTGCGCTTGTGTATGTGCGCGTGTTTGTGTGGGTGTGTGCGTGCGCGCGCGTGTGCACGTGTGTATGTGAGCGTGTGTATGTGTGTACGTGAGCGTGTGCGTGTGTGTGCGTGTGTGCGTGCATATGTGGGTGCGTACGTGCTTGCGTGCGTGCGTGTCTGCGGGCGTACATGCCTGCATGCATGCGTGCGTACGTGCGTGCGTGTGCTTGGGTGTGTGGGCGTGTGGATGTCTGTGTGCGTGTGCGTGTGTGTGTGTATGTGTGTGTGTGTGCGTGTATGCGTGCACGTGTACGTGCGCGCGCGCGCGCGCGTGTGTGTACGTATGTGATCAATATATAATTCGAAACCCAAATGTCGTAGTAAAGTGAAATTTTATTATAATCGAATGACCGGAAGTGTTACTTTATTCTTGTGATTTTTAGGCTTTTACAATTTTCTCGAAAACAGCTATAAAGATTTTTTTTAAACTCGTCACGTGTCTTGCGTCTATAATGCTTATATTACATGAACTATTTGATTTCTCCGAAAAAATTCGTTGAAGTAAGTTATTAAGAAAAATCTCTAGAGTTAAGCAAGATTTTGTCTGGCAAGTAACGTTGATAGGTGACCGTTCCAATGTCGTCCCCAAAATAAAAATAAATTAATATTTTAATGTTTTATGTGCATTATTTACATACTTAATTAATTTTTATTTAAATCAATAGATTGTTTTTGCTTTAAATGACTTAAAATTTAACTATAAAACTCTTAGTACATGTATAAAGGAAATTATAAATGGATGAATTATTTATGCTTTTAAATTAATTTTAGAGCTTACAATTTTGGTGTATAGGAAAGTAACTAACGTCAGTCAATTCAAATTAAGTTTAAAATGGGCAAGAGAAAGTCGTGTTTTGTCTCACACCAGATTTTTCTAATTTGTTTTTGCAATTTGCAATATTGATTTGAAGCGTTTGTATACATATTTTGGTCTGGTTGCGATTTTATGCCGGTAGATGGTGTAAGATGATTACATTACGCTATTACAAAAATCGATTCTAGATTATGTCACCAAAGCATAGAGCGATTAGTAGGTGTATATGCGTAAAATGGAACTTGATGTTGGTATGGAAAATGCAAAGCAAATATAGTTGCTTAATATACCCAATTTCTGTGTAGATACATATTACGGTCACCTCTTATGGATCTACATTGTGTTCTTTACTACCAGAGAACATAAGGAAGCTAACCTGTTCCGTGGATTCCACTATTTTAGTTCACGATTATTGGTAAGCTGTTTTGCAATATACCCACATGTAGAAATTTAATAAATACCTTATTATTAATGACGGTGACATTTACATAATCAATTTTATTTTTCAATGATATTTATGCATACAACCTACGACATTTTTTCTTTCTACATTAAAAATCCATAATTGTTTTTAGAATTGAGTTCATAAATAGCATGTGATTGCGACATCTGCCGATTACCGTAATTACACTATGATTTAAAGCTTCACATTTTTATATATTAATTTAATTGTTATACACTACAACTATTAATTGGTTCTTTGTTGTCGTATTAATGTTAAAAAATTAGCTATATTGTTGTAATGATAATGTAGTATCAATTTATTTTTTTATTAATGATTTCCTTATATCAAGAAACATTGTGTTTAGATAGCAAAGCAGTCTCAGAAACTTTGCTTACATTCTTTCCGAAACAAATTAAAATTGTAATTAATCAATAAGAATTTGCGAAAATATTAATACGTCGAAATTTTTTTTTATATTTTATTCTTAATTTTTTTGTAACTCTCGAATGCTTGAAGATTCCTTTATCTGGTACCAAATAAAATATCAACTTTTGTTGAGAATTCTTTTTAGACTTTCGAGGTTTATTCAAATGTATTTAATTACTATTTACTGTTAGTTAATTTATACCTTAACTGACGCCCTTGTTGCAGCTCCAAAGCAATTAGATTTTGTGTTCGTATATTTAACACGCGTCAGTAAACATTTACATTTATAATTGATATTGGTAATAATGTTCATTAAATTATAAATTTTATTATTCTTTATTAACGAAATCTTATTTCAAAATTCTATCACATTACTTGAGCAATAACGTATCTCTTGCAGATACGAGGTATGTCCTTCAAATTTCCAGCGAACCTACAATTATCTTTAATAACTTATGGCGTTTCCGATTTATATGCACTGGACGGGTGTGGAGCACTTCTATTTATAAAAACTAGTACGAAAACTAGGAAAACTGTAAAAAGTTGTACTTTTTTTGTAAAAAGAAAACTGATAATGTGCATTGCATCGGTGTAATGCAGTAGATCGGAAACGCTATAAATATAAATTGTGTAAAACGTTAGCGATCCCAGAAAAATTAGTTTTTCTGCTCCAGTTAACCATGATAAAGCCTTACCCGGTCTACAATCTTTTGCTCTCCTTTACACGGCACAAATTATATACGAAAATTAATTAACCTAATTCGAGAAAATCCTAAATGGAAATTAATTAGTACTTGAATAAAACATAGAGAAATTTATATAATTACATATCATAAGTAAAAAGAATAAAACTTTTATTTCTACAAGCTACATTTGCATCAAATTAAATAAATGCTTAATATACAGCGTCGGCTCACTTAGTGTAACATTCGAAACACTATAAAATTACTAAAAAATTACCTTGAACAACGTTATTTCACTTGTAATATCCCTAGGAGTTAAATTTTACCAAAATAATAAATTCGCAACTAGAGTAAAAATTGCGATGATTTTTCACTAGTGCAAAATTAGTTGCTTTCACCAAATGAAATTTCGGAATGGGTTTCGATGGCAAAACTTGAAGGTTTGTTTGTTTCACTTTGTGTAACAACTTTTTCAATGCTAACTCAAATTCGAGTAGGTTATAGCACTTTTTAATTTGAAGTTTGTCCTCTGAAGATCAATATCGTTCAATTTCATAAATTTCATCCTCGATAGTTTCCGCAAGTTCCTTCGCCCCCCCCCCCCCCCT
>JAHWXV010654300.1:0-13199 GCA_024586415.1 Phrixothrix hirtus
ATTTTTAAACACAACGAATTTTAGTATTTTTCCACTCGCGAACTTCACTTAGGATATTGTAAATTTTATTGATGTCTTTTATCCTTTAGAAATTGTAAAATTTTCTAGATTTCACTTACATTTACCCTTAGCTAATTTCTTATAATATAACAAATTTTTAAAAAAATAAAATGTATACTATTAATTTCATTTTTCTATGTTAGATTCGCGATAATTTATGAAATGATAACATGAATCTAACAACATATAATTGTATGCTAAATTTTTCATAAGAATGTTTATTTTATATTTGAACTACCTTCAACACGAGAGAAAATATCTTATCCTTAATGGATTTATAGGTACGTGTACACATAAATACGTATGCATGTGTATGTATGTCCATAAGAATAAATACCTATGTACGTACTTTCTAATTCTGCCCGTTTTTATTCACAGTCCAGGTGTGCGAAAATCTGTAGTTTTAGAGAGTCCATTGGGAGGTTCAGCGATCCATAGCATTGCATTGTCGTTCTTAGGTTTACAAACGCGAAGGGTTGCTGTAATACGAATTCCATTGTTCATGTAGGGACCCTACATTGGCTCACGTGCGTTTTCAAGGGTGAACTTCGTTTTAAAGTGCTCTGCTTCTATGCACATAGGAATTTGATTCAAATATGCTTCCTACATTTAAATGCTACTAAATTCAAATTTTTATCAATTTAATTAAACTTTTACGTAAATCTCATTTTTTAGCAACATTTGTTAAATATGCAAACTTTAAATCGTTTTTTAAATAGACGGGGATAATTTTGTTGACAATTTAAAGGAACATAATTTTTGCAAATGCAGATTGTCAGTATACAAAAATCAGTTTGTTAGAGCTTTGATTTATATAATTTAAAAGTGAAAATAGCACCCTTACAATCAATGTTTACAGTAGTGCAGTTTTATAAATAAGGCCCATAAAAGTACTTTAAATTACCAATTACATCCACAATCTGTAACTTTATATATTTTAAACTCAGGATTATATGTGCTTAAGGGGTTAAATAAACGTTCAAATTAATTGTTTAGTATTAAGCGAGTGTAAGGCATGTATTGAAAATATTATATATTATTTTTGTTTTCTTTAACAAATTTTATAGTTTTAAAGATGCTATTCTTTACAGATGTGCTGCTATATTGAATTTAGCAGGTAAGTTCTATTTAAATGCAAATACACAAATATAGTGAAAAGACCAATTCAATAGTTAATACTGGGCATCAAGTTTAAATTAGTGAAAACTGAATACAATTGTAAATTAACATTTATTAACAGATAACACTACACTGGCGTATTTCAAGATTGCAATGATCATCACTTAAGTGTGGAGTGGTTTGATACATTCAAAATAAAAGAAATTATTCTTTCTTTATGTTACCTTTAATTGAATTTGTCTTTTCTGCTAACCCAGTATTTATTACTTATAAAACTGCTTATGTAAAAAAAATAATATTCAAAGGACTTTTAAATTTAGGTACACATGGCATAAAGATTGATTCACTTGAGAAGTTGCCGGGTACGTCATTGATTTCTGCGTCAACTATAACGTAATATCTACTCGTATTCATTTCTAGTGGCGTACGTTAAATAATTTATATATCATCAAAATAACAGAATATTTTTGTTGACAGCGCTAGCTAAGTTTAACACACAAATCCCATTAATAAGATGTCTTAAATATTCCTATTTAACAACGTACCATACAATTCCAAAGTCACCATTAATGGCGGATTTCTATACACAAAATTTAAATATGTGCAATCTTTCCATATCCATAAATTCGTTTTCTACGTAATAATACAAATAGAAACGGTCTCTAAATAATAAATAACCTTAGCAAATTATACTTTATACTGCGATTTAAATAATAAATCTATAATAATTTAACAATACGCACCATCAATACAATACTAACGTAACTCAAAATTTTAACATTTTTAGTTATTATGGAAAATGGACTTTCAAAATACGCAAAAGTTATAACACAATACAACACATATCAATATTTCTTATAATTCATAAAAAACACAGATATGTTGGTTTGATTTTTTTGATTAACTTAGAAGAATTAAATGCAAACATAATTTGAATTGTGTTACTATTGCATCAGCAATCTTACCACATACAGAATTAACAAAGTAACACATTTTACATTATGTTGCTATTGCGGTTGATCTCCAGATTGATATATTAATTTAATGCATTACGTTGTACACAAGTGTTGTATTTTTCTGAAGTGTAAAGTATTTTATGATTTCAAATAAAGAATAAATTATGAGTTTAGGAATAAAATTAATTTTAGAAAGCGCACTTTAATGTCAAGAAACTAGAAATTATTCGGTAAGTACTTCTCTTCAGTAATTTAAGGCAGCAAATTTATACATAGATAAATCAAATAAATATAGTACAAATAAGTAATATACTGTAAGATAATTTTTTTTGCTTCATTTAGTCAAATGCATATCAATCGCAAATCCCAAATTCGAAAGATGATTTTTCCACCGAATATGTTGAATTAACGCCTGTTTATGTATTGCCCCATAACAATGAAGAAACTCCATCCTTCCTACACCTTGTTGAGAAATTTCGTCATTTTACTATAAAAGTAAATTGGCAACCTAAAATTTCACTATCTTTGAAACGGCATTAAAACAAGGGTACTGTTACGTCTGGAATGAGACCATTGCGAAAAGGGAAGCAAACGAAATTGAAACATGTGTCTTGCAGTTTTTACAAGAATTTTGTGATAGTAAAAGCGTCACTTTTTATTCAGATAATTGTGCTGAACAATATACAAACAAGTCTGTAACAGCGATGTACTTGTTTGCAACTTTAACTTATAATATCCATTCTATCGCCCACAAATTTTTAATAACCAGTCATACACAAAACGAAGGTGATGTATGCACTCTTGCATAGAACGGGAGAAAAAAAGGTGTTGAGGGGTAACCCTATTTACCTGCCATCGCAATAGATAGTAGTAATTCGTTTGGCAAAAAAGAGTGGAAATCCCTACAAAGTTTTTGAATCAGATTCTTCCGATGTTTATAATATAAAAGAACTATCAGACCAAATTGGTCCAAATTATAATGTAAACGCTCCTTATTCAAGCTTTTACAAACTGCACTATGACCATGTCAATTATTTGGAAATTGATGTGCGTGGACGTAGAAGCAGCCAAGTTGGTGCATGTTCGTTGAAACAAGCTTATAAGGAGCCTCCCAAAATATCACGGACTAAGAAAGAAAGTCTTCTGTTTCTATGTAAAACCAAAGCGACCAAAACGCCTTTTATGAAAATTTAGGTTGTTAAAACTGTTCATGATACTAATTTAATCTGCTGTAGTGTAACTTGGCTAAGAAGTTTGTTCCGTTTTAAAACCTTTTATTAGTCTTAAACTATTATTAAAAAGTCTGAGGTACTTTGCAAAGGTCCAACTTATGTTAGAAAAGATATAATCTCCACGAAAAAAATTATTACAATACCAACATAAGTCAAAATAGCTAACTTTTTTAATCATAGCATTTTTAAAATTAACTAATATTTCAATTTCTTAAAATAAGAGTATCCAACATACTTTAATAAATAAGGCTGCTAAATTAAATTAAATTAAGATAATTTGAATAATTAAGATTTATAATGCTTAAAAACTTTAAGTGCGATTTTCTCAAAACTAGGATTTTTTAGTTACGGTGGTATTGCATTGATGGTGCGAATAGTTCTTCTTTTATGTGTAAGTAATTAAGAAACCATTTAATAGTGTAATTTAGGACCATGCTATTGATTAAAAGACTTAAGCAGATACGCAAAGCAATGCTAAAACTCCGAATATCCATTTTCCCATCTAATTTCTTTACATTTCTCAACCCTCTATGAACAAACTAAGTGTTAATATGGTGCTGCCACAACAGATTTATGTTTAAAGATGCAAAGGCAAGAATTAGTTGCGCCTAACATCTGTTAACAATTGAGACTTATTACAGTAGACCAAATTACAAATCTTTACTTTAAGATAAAACGGTTTTTAAAGATTCCGTTAGGATTTAAAGGATTTTGAGCAAACGTATGGAAATAAAAGGTTATCTCTTATTTGTGTAACTAACGCAATGATGAAATTGCTTCAAGTTAATTAATTATATAAAAATGAAAAGGATTTTAAAATGGTTATGATTTTCTAACCCCCATGATACCCAATATTAGTTAATTAAAAGATTGAACATTATTAAACAGTTCATTTTCTTAAAAAATTTGATCTTCAATTACCTTCACCTACCTGCAGAAAAAATGAAATTGAGATTACATTTGAATCGTTCCCGTATTTGTGACTCGAACACAAAAAATTAGAGTAGAGTTCTACCCTCCAAATTAAAGGCTTTTTATTATAATACCTTTCGGAATATTTTCAAATATTGTACATATAGTACTTAACAACTTATTCAGTTTATATGCTTTTATTATACATAAATGTCATAAATTACTGCTTTATTTGAGAGTCTGAATGCTGATATTCGTTTAACCGATATAAAGCGTTTTAAAAATTTTAACAATATACGCTGTATTCACGCTTTTGATATAGTTGTTGAAACTAAAATGGTCAACTCTACGTATTACAAGAGATACGTTTTTTAAATTATTAAATTCCATTAAGCCCTTTTTGAAAAATGTTGCACGTGAAAAAATTTTATAGACTGCTGACATTAGTCACAATTAATTCGTTACAAATACACAAAAAAAATACGAATGCATTTGCTGACAATAAATTAAAATAACATATAGAATTGTACTCTGTTTACTTACTAATAAATGGATACTTCACGTATACTGTCAGAAATAAATGACATAATGTTTATTTACAAGCGTTCCTAAAAAAAAGATTCGGGAGTTGTATTAAAATATCAGAGATAGTTTAATTTAGAAAAAAATAATGAATCGTGATAACATTTAAGTTTAATACAGTTATCTCAAGATGGTTCTCGCAAAAAATATTACAAATCGCGATTACCGTAAAGGTATATCCTTTTTAAATCTAAAACCTTGTTTACCTGTCACGAGAAAATTTCCCACATTGTGCACTTATTTGTCTTTTTAATATATCCGAAATTAAGTAATAAATAATTTCAAATTATCTATGTAATGTTTTTAATTTTTTAAAACTTTAACAGAAGATACAAAAACGTATTACAAAGGGATATGTATTTTTATTTGTTCAATAAAGCTTTTAGTTTAAAAATAAAAGAAAAAGAATATTAATTCTACGAAACAAGCCATATTTTCTGTTAATAACTAAATTTTTATGGTTTTTTGATCGTTTTTACTTCCACAAAAACCATTGGAAAGATGTATAATAAACACAACTAAGTCTAATTTAATATATGAGAATGGAGTTTTTATCAATTCCAATTACGCCGGATGTTTACTAATAAAAGTTGCAATGACCTTTAATATAAGTGGGACTGGAATAAACGTACGTAGTGTCATCGCTAACTGGTATAAAATTTATGACAATACATATTGTAAATCGGAAGTTCTTAAAAAATTTTCCAAGGATTTTTTAAATTCTATTGTGCCTAAATTAAAGCAGTTTAATTTATTTCATTATTTTTTTTGCAAATGTATGGGGCATAAAAAATAAGTAGTTAAAATATCTGAAAGTACTTCAGAGCAACCCTGTATTTAAGATTTAAACAATTAAAATATTTTATGGGAATCTTACCTTCAGTTAGTTCCAACGGAAAGTTTTTGTTCAACATAATTCTGTTGAATATAAAGAAATTCTAATTTTTCTTATTCTGCTATTTATGCATTTCTTTTTAACTTCTCCACAAATAACTTTTCCAATGATAAATAATTTTCTAATTTAAACAAAAATTGGTAAAATTTTTTAACAATATTTTCTTTCCAAATTTTTAGTAACATTTTAAGAACCAATTTTTTTAATGAATAGGCGTTTCTTTCCATTGAGAAAATATAAATTCTAAGAAGTACTATGTATTTAATTGTAAAAATAGGAGTTTTGCCTTGATTGTTTTAATTTTTAAATACTTTATAACAAATTTAATATCTGATATGGTGCTTTCTTACCTGTCAATTACTATTTCATCAAAAACCTGCTATTAAAAATAAAAAATAATTTGGAATGAGTGTAAAAAGAAGTCGAATTTAATTTAAACCCTTGTTCCGATAATTATTGTTTTAAATGTAATATTACTTCTAATGTAATTAAAAATCATTTAATTTGGAATTTTTAGGCTAAAATTTTAAAAAGGCGTTCAAAACTGAAAATTTTTATTTGCGCTGGCATAGCGGATTTTTTAAGTACATTAATTTACTAATTATGAAATTTTAAAGGAATTATTCTGAGTTAATGTTAAATCAAACAATTGAATTGAAAAATTCTCTAGCTAACCGTAATTAGCGATTTTAAATTTGAATTTTAAATTTACCGTGTACGGTACAAATATATACATACAACATATATTCTGTTCAGTAGGTTTTATCAACTTTCATAAGCATTAACTAATAATTAGCAATATACAATTAAATCATTTAAACCGCACAAAATCAAATTAGTTGAAAAAGTAACTTTTTTCTATAAATGTAACTAAATATGTAGTTAATTTATTTTAAAGAGTAAATTTTAGTTAAAATAGTTGACCGGTCTGAATCATGTAAATATAACTGTCATGTTCGTTGTTATATGAGCGTAAATAAATGTTTACAGTTGTTTTCAAGTTGAATATTCAGTAGGATTGCTGTAATTATGTGATGTCAGCGCTAGCCAGATTATCCACGTAAGTTCTATAATGGGCGAAAAGACGTTTTGCGACCCTGAGGGTGCATAAGGTGTTATTTCCTGAAATAGCGAAGTTGCACCGGTAGACAGCAGAGAAGGGAGTACGCCTTGCAGTGATAAAAATAAAGGAAAGTCGTACTCAAGGACGCCACTTTGTTATGAAGACGTCAGGTTATATAATGAGGGAAGCAGAAAGCAAAGACTCGTTTTCCAAAACTTAAAATTTGGGACTACAGCGGTATACTTACTATGAAGGTGGAGATGCGTACTTCGATCAGGTCAATCGAGGCTTACAATTAAGATATTTACCTTACTTATTTCTAGCAATTCCCTGAAATAAAGAATGGTTACTTATGCTAAAATTTTATAAGTTATGAAATAATAAAGTCTCAATTGAATAAGTCACTATAATGTATACTCAGCAGTGTAAAATGTACAATTAAATAAATGCAATGATAATTCAAAACATCCGGTTAACTATAACTAAATTAGGGGACCCCTGAGTTTCTAATATTTATCGTAATATTAAATGCAACAAGAATTTCGTCCCCTAAGTTATGGTCTTATCTTAAATAAGTAATGAAACTAATTACAATTTCGGTATATTGTTTACAAAAAAATTCATCACAACTATTTATGTTTCAACTTGACCAAAATACGTTCTCCGGCAGGGTTTATAAAATCAAATGGGCTGGTTGTCAAATCTCAAATAGAAGTTTCGAGTATTACGTGATGTTAGGGAGAAATTAGAAGAACGTTACTTACTTGTAGTCGGAGGACTTCGTGATTTCCCAAGCAGGAAACAGTGTCGCCCTTGGTTCAATATGATTTCGTACCTTGTATGTACTAACAAGTTCGATCCTCAACACTTGACTAGGAAATCGAAAGTGGAATAACGTGGAATAATTGACCCAGTTACAATCTGCTTACGGTGTTAACATGCCGAATTCGGCCATTCACTAAAACTTGATTTGGGTAGCTCTTTTAGTTAAAACTTAAATGAACCTTGACACCGTTCCGTTACATTAGAGTTCGCGTGCACTCAGCGTCACTCCCAATTAATCGTTGCTTACTTTTGTAACCTTATTATGGAATCTGGGGGAAAGACGGGGGTCGTCAACAAATATTTTTAAAAAAATAATCGCGTCTCAAATGGTTGCTGTCTGACTACGCCTTTGCTGCCGTAAAGGTTTCACCAAATATCCTTGTTATTTAACATTATCTGGGAGTCCCAATTATTGTTAAGTTTATAACAAAGAAGGAACTTGAAATGTTATTTTCAACCGGTTTAATTATGAATTGGAGAATTTAAGCTTATCGTTCTAATCATGGAGATATTGACGAGACGTTGCCAATTTTGTTCAGCAATAAGCATATACTTCTATATACCGGGTGTTTCTAAATAACTTACTAGTATTTGTCAAAATTTAAGACGTGCTTACAGTTCTTAGAATTTAGACTGTTTGTGGACGACTGTTGAAACTGAGATTTGAAATCTCAATTACAATTTGGTAGTGGTGATATCTATACTTCAATTACATTTTTGAACACGCTAGTTACGCATACGATGCATATCTTTATAACTGTTTTAATCAATGACCATACTTTAACCATATGTTACTCAAATGACATGGAAACAAGTGTGATAACAGGAGGTACTATAAAATTTGGGTAAAGCTTAAATCTACGTAAAGATTGTGCAACTGGCCCGTAGAACCACTTTTAAACGCTAGAAGGTAAATAATATTAGCCCTAACACTACTAAATTTTGGCAATTGTTTATAAATTTCATTTACAGTAATACAAAACTAGATCAAAGTCAGCTACAAATCCAAGAGATGGCGTGACCAGATTAAAGCCAATATTCCCCCAGATGGCATCTGACGTTTAGCTTATGCTTAATAGACATTTAAAGTAAACAAGTTGTATTAGTTTTGCTAGAATGGAAAAACTGATTTTCGTGTTATCATTAAATATCATTTGGTGCATGGAAAAACAATATCAGAAGCCAAACAAAAGTTTGACAAATCTTTTCTGTACTCTGATCCACCGATTAAAATGATTCGCATGTGTTTTAACGAGCGTTTACGATATTGAGCGGTCTGACAGCCCAAAAAATGCCCGTACAGAAATGATAAGTACATAAGTGAATGAGATTGTGGAGTCTTGAAACCTGTCGATTGGTATAGTGGTTACAATTTTACATAATGATTTGCATATGAAAAAGCTTTCTACATGATGGGTGCCACGTTTGATAGCAGTGGCCAAAAACGTAATCGTTCAACAGCTTCGAAATATTGTTTAAAACTGTTTAAACGTAATACATCTGAATTTTTGGGTAGACTCATTACTGTCCATGAAACTTGGATCCACCTTATCGGAAACCAAAAATCAATCGAAACAAGTGCGCTGAAGCAAACAAAGATGGTGCCATCGGCAAGTAAAGTCGCAACAACTGGTTTTTGGTATGCTTGCGGAATAATTTTCATTGGCTACCTTCTAAAATATAAAACACTAACAGGAGACTATTATTTATTGTTATTAGGCCGGCTGAACGAAAAAATCAAAGAAAATCGACCACAAATAGCAAAGCAAAAAAGGTTGTTTCACCACGATTGAGCATCAGCGTATTCTTCAGCTATTGAAATTAAAAAAAGGCCCGAATTGCATTTTAAATGCTCCCTCATGCCCATATTTACGTCACTTTGTTCCTCTGGCTATATTTTATTCCCAAACATGAAAAATTGTCTTGCTGGTAAGAAATACTAATTCAATGAAGAAGTAATGGCCGAAGTGAGACTTTATAAATCTTATTTAACTGAAGGCACTAAACGTCTTTAATATTGTTGAAATAACTGAGTTGGAGAGGGATTATGCTGAAAAATAAAACCTTTATTTCACTTTTACCGAACTTACTAAACTACACTCGTATAATGTCGCATACACTTAGTTTAAATTAGTTTATAAAGTAAATTTCTAATTTGATATAAGAAAGTTCATATTAATCTTAAATATATCAACACATTAAATATAAACTAGTCTCAACTTAAATTGCCCTTCAACATTAAAATAAACTACACGTAATAGAGAAGTGCAAAATGGTAAACGTAAAGAGACTAATATCTGGCACGCTTATAATAATTTTATTCAATCACTAGGCAAGTCCTTTCAACATTCGCCCACTTTATACTTCAAACTTTTGTTGAGCAAACTATTTGCATTGATGAATGTTTTTTAATGTTCTTCAACATCTGTAATTACACTTGAAATACATTTAGAGGTTTTGTAGCACTATTATACAAATTTACTGTTAAAAATTGTGTTGTTTTAATTTAATTTAATGCAATTTTTCTAAATATCGTTAGAGATATTTAATCATACTAACAAAAGCACGTCTATTATTATACACTTTACACACTGCAGCTTAAATGCTTAGGATTATTTAAAAAGTAATGAAGAGTGTTTTGTATAGAAAATAAAAAGAATTCGGTTAGGAAAAGGGTATAATAACACAAAAATCAGTATCAAATTTTTTGTTTCTTACTACGCATAAGAAAATGTATAATGTAAAATTGCTTTTAGAATTAACTGTTCTTCTTCACAATTTAATTATTAAAAATCTTGTATGAGACAAGGCGCGACTTTCTTTTAGGTATTATAGATATGCAAATAAGGTTCACAAATGACTAAAATATTATTTACCTACGTTTATTTTAGGAACGATAATTGCAACGGTCACCCATCCAAATTAATGGACACCCTAAACGCTGCTTAACTTCAGAGATTTTCTTCAATAACTAGTTCCAACCAACTTTCTGAGAGAAACTGAAAAATTCACACAAAAGAGTATCAAAGACATAAGAACCGTAGTAAGTTTGAAAAAAATATTTAGCTGTTTTCAAGAAAATCGTAAAAAGATAGCAAACTCAAATCTAAAATTTAATTTTTTCTATAATGTTTAGTTTTTGAGATTTGTTGTTCACAATAATACTTTAAGTACGTCTGGTTCATCGATTTTCACAAATTTATTAGAGAAGCCGCTTAGGTCACATAAAACAAAATTAAATAGATAAGAAGTATGCGAAGTTTTAAAAAAATCGTTACAGCCAATTCGAAAAAATCGCGAAAACCAAAAATAAACAACACTTCCAGTTATCTGATTTTAATAAAATTATTGCGGTTACATGCACGGATTGCTAGAAACGACTTTTTGTTTTCTAGATATCCTGCTCACATTCACATACACACAGTACAATTTCTAAAACATGATTTTCGGGCTCAGGGGACCAGAAAACGCATATTCTCACTGAAATTTCGACATCGAAAATTTTGGATGAAAGCTATAGTTTCTTCTTGCTTATAATTCATGTAGAGTAAGGGAAAGTAAAAATTAAGTGCAATTCGACACAGAAAACTAAATGAGGGAAGCAACATGCAGGGTTTCCTAGAATAAATAGTAGGGTTATTGTGACATATATTTTATGCAAAATCGATTGAAAATAATTTTATTTGATTCAGAAACTCAAAATATTTTGGTACATTATTAAAGGAGTTCTATACGCATCGTAGATACAAATCAATTTGAGTTAACACTCTGTCACAAAGATCTGAAGTAACTCTTAAAATTTCTAGTCTTACTCTCTCCAACCTTCCACGGTAAACCTATGCTTCACATAGTCTCAAAAGAAGAAGTCTAATAGTTTCATATATGGAAATCGACGATTTATCGCGTCTTGCACGTAATTTGCAAAGTGGGATGATGTTCTACCTTGTTGAAAGATAATTGAAAGCTCAGCATCTTACATCTCAATTTGCTCGATTTAAACGAACAAAAAGTTGTGTAGCATGTCCAAATACACAATGGAGCTGATGTTGATTTCAGCAAAAAGAAATGGTTCAAAAATATTGTTGCACATCAAAATGCACCAAACATTAACCTTAGGAGAATCCCAAATGTGTGCGTGTATGACGTGTGGATTTTCGAAGCCCAAAATTAGGCAATTTCACCGACCTACATAACCATTAACATGAAATTTTGCCTCATCAGGGAAGAGGATGAAGTCTACAAATCTTGCTTTATCGTCAATTCTTTCTAGCATGTTCACAGCTCTTTTTCTTGTGGCTTGATTGAATACAAAACATGAATTTTATAGGCATGTAATTTTAATCACTTCCACATAACGTCATACACAATCTATTTAAGAGGATTTAATTGTTGACTTTTTAAGGCTCCCTACACAGGATTGTCGGAACTTTTTCACATCTTCTTCCTACTAGTTTCCGCTTTTGCAGATTACCGGTCTCCTGGAACCGTTTCTATAATCTCTGAAGATTCTTTTCATGTGGAGGATTACTGTTATATGTTCGCCTGAATTGTCATTGTACCAAAATCATAAATTTATGTTGCACCAACATTAAGATACACGCACCTTTTTCTGTATGACGGACATCGCAGAACAATGCAACAACATTTTTACAATTGCACGTGTGTGCGTGTGTACGTGTGTGCGCGTGTCGGCGTGTGCACGTGTGCGTCTGTGCGGGTGCGCGGGTGCGCATGCGTGCGCGTATGCCCGAGCGCGCTGCGTGTGTGCGCGTGCACGTGTATTCGCGTGCGCAAGTGCGTGCGTACGCGGGTGAACGCGTGCGCGGGTGGGCGTGTGCGCGGGTGGACGCATACGCGCGTGCGCGCGTGCGCATGTCCGCGCGTGGGCGCGAGCACGCGAGTACGCGCGTATGCTAGTGCCACCGTGCAAGCGTGTGCGTGTGCGCACGTGCGTGCGCGCGTACGTGCGTTAGTGCGTGCGCTAGGACGCGTGTGCGCGAGTGCGCGTGTGCGCGAGTGCGCGTGTGCGCATGTACGCGTGTGCGCGCGATTACGCGCGTACGTGCGTGCGCGCTTGCGCGAGGGCGCGAGTAAGCGCGTGCGCACGTTCGTGCGTGGGTGCGCGCGTGCGTGGGTGTATGTGTGTATGTGCTTGCGTGTATTATGTGTATAAAATTTACTTAGTCGGCGATTAACAGATTGACAAACAAAGTGCCAATAATTTATTTACTTTCAAATTTCAATTTTCTAAAGTTTATATTCTCACATTGAAATTTAAAATCATTTATAATAGCTAATTAAATTTTTTTCTCTTTTGTTATTTATAATGTTAAAATTTTAAACTTTGATGGCATGTAAGTAATTTTATTGTACTGTTATTCTTAGTTTTAGTTGTGTTATGGTCCAGTACTCTGACGAAGGCAATAAATAAAGAGTCGAAAGCTTGGTGAATGAATAGATAGTTTATAATTACTAGTCTAGAATCGCCTGAACCCTTTACAATATATATATATATATATATATATATATATATATATATATATATATATATATAT
>JAHWXV010654468.1:0-17003 GCA_024586415.1 Phrixothrix hirtus
ATAATTTTGTTGTATTTGTATTAATTTTTCCAATATAAGTTTTAATAAACAGTATATAAAAAATGATTTTACAATAAATTGAATTTCAAACACAGTTAAATTGAAATATATATTTATTTGTAAACTGCCCTGCCTAAATTAGTTAAACAACAGCAGTTCCATCTGTTGCATTTTTTAAAAGGTGCTAAATTCAATGCCCCACTCCTGTTTCATTATTCCTTGCTTTAAAACTGACATATGCTGGTTCTACTTATTTAATTGTTTTGTGTGTGCAACCTATAAATCTAGCATAGCAAAGGTTCGTTATTGAGCTTGTTTTTATTGAAATAATCGTTTAAAATTTCAAGAAGGTTACTATATAGCTAGCAAAGTCAATTTAACTGAAGACTTGGAATTGTAATTCGACAACAAATAACTCGAGCAATTAAACGTGATAATTACACAACCAATAATTGTTGCAGGGTCAATGATATCAAACTTCAAAGTCAAGTAATTGTATAACAGGTCCACTTGTGCATGCATAGCCTGTTAGAGGTTCCCTGTTTCTTAATTTGTTAATTAACTTGCCATCAGCTCATCGTGATCTTTGATAGCCTTAACCTCTAGTATCAAAAATGCGACCTTCGAGGTAACTGATTTTAACTTGACTGAATAAGTGATTGTTACCCAGCTCTTTTCGTTAGAAAATAAATATAAGTTCTATTCCGTGTTTTTTTTTATAAAATTCAACTCAAGAACATTACTGAAATGTGCAACCTATAAATCTAGCGTAGAAACGGTTCGTTATTGAGCTTACTTTTATTGAAATAATCGTTTAAAATTTCAAGCAGCTTATATATAGCTAGCAAAGTCTGATCTAGCTGTAGACTTGGAATTGTAATTCGACAACAAAGAACTCGGTCAATCATACGTGATAATTACACAACCAATAATTGTTGCAGGGTCAATGATCTCAAACTTCAAGGTCAGGTAATTACATAACAGACCCAATTCTTCATGCGAAGCCTGTTAGAGCTTCCCTGTTTCTTAATTTGTTAATTAGCTTGCAATCAGATCATCGTGACCTTTGATAGCCTTAACCTGTAGTATCAAAATTGCGACCTTCAAGGTAACTAACTTTGGCGTGACTGATTAAGTGATTGTTACCCAGCTCATTTCGTTAGAAAATAAATATAAATACTCGTCGGTGTTTTTTTATAAAAGTCAACACAAGAACATTACTGAAATTTGCAACGAATAAGTCTAGCATGGCAAAGGTTCGTTATTGAACTTACTTTCATTGAAATAATAGTTTAAAATTTCAAGCAGCTAATATATAACTAGCAAAGTCTGATTTAACTGTAGATTTGGAATTGTAATTCGCCAACAAATAACTCGGTCAATCTCATGTAATAATTACACAACTAATAGGTATGGCAGGGTCAATGATCTCAAACTTCAAGGTCGGGTAATTGCATATCATACCCAATTCTACATGCGCAGCCTGTTAGAGCTTCCCTGTTTCTTAATTTGTTAATTAACTTGCAATCAGATCATGGTGACCTGTGATACCCTTAATTTCTAGTATCAAAATGCGATCTTCGAGGTTACTGACTTTAACTTTGCTGATCAAGCGATTGTTACGTAGCTGAATGAGCTTATTGTTAATATACAGTCTTGTAAGAAAATAAATGTAGGTTGTTTTAGGTGTTTTTGTAAAATGATATTAGAAGTCCATTATAACGGTGTATAAAGTTTCGCTTAGGTATTTTGTACAATATAAGTAAACAGCGTAACCAGCATTATATTTTCGAAGATCGATGAAGAATTGTTGTAATAGTACTGGACTACCAAGGAAAAAAGTAAATGAGTTTTATCCGACGAAATTTATTAGAAAATATTTTAGTATATAATATTAATTACTGCTTAATATAATTTACAAAAGCAAAGCGATGAAATTAACAAATTTTAAACTTGTCGAAATTGTTCAAATTATTATGAATACAAATGGACGTTAGCAAAGTTGAATTAAACCTGGTAATCATAATGAAATGATTTGGAATTAATGAACCTGTTTATATATGAATTGATTTATAGAAAATAATAAGGCTTTCTGAATTATGTAAATTCTAATTATATCGACTAAAGAATTAGGTATGTACTTATTTAGAATAACTGAATATATTCATCTACCTAACGATCCCAAATGTCTCTTAATGCAAAAATCACACTATTTTAAGCATTTTCAACATAGTTCCATAACAAGTAAACCTTAGTCTTCCTTATTTTGCAAAACAGCACTTGCTTTTTAAAAATAATACAAATGATGTTAATTAAGTAGTTTAAATACACATGTAACCGCTTTAGAAGCAAAGAATTTTTGTATAAAACATCATATCTTCCAATAACATTAGGGGAAAGACATAATTTGAACTAAAATTTGTTAAAAAAGTTTCATACCAAATTCAAACATAAATATACAAAATTTTGAAGAAATATGAGATTCAGATAGAATTTTTCAGAAAATACCCCTAAGGTAGCTTCCTTGACTTAATTTTTAATTAAGAATTCTGTTAGAATGCTTTATAACAAAAGTTGTGTATCCATTCCTCAAATTATATTATTTTATTTATTTTTACACTAAGTAATTAAAATTTTAAATATATATTGGCAGCTTTTATCTCTTTGAATTTATGACAAAATTTACTGTTTATGTAATCAAAATTAACGAATTATTAATTGGACAAATTAAGAACTAGAATGCTTTTTAACTCGTTTCAAAAACGCACTGGAAAAGAGTGTAATACAGAATTGTTATTTCCACTTATCTTTTCAATTATATATGAGCATCCCTAATATCAATCTTTGCCTATATTCGATTACATTTTAATATAAAGATTTAGTCTTAAAATAATTCCACAGAGTAATACGAGAATTTGAATTATTAACTAACAAAAATAAATAAAAAAGTTGAAAGATACTGCATTACTTTAATACCTGTTCAATATATTTAAAATGTAAGAACCGAACATTATTCGGGGGTTGATGACATGCCGATATGCACCCCATAATAGCAATACTCTGCAACAGTATTTACCCCTCTCTTTTGTTCTGGTGGGGGTGTATGATATGATTATGATCCTGGGTTGCTTAGCAACCCTCAGTTTCCATCCCCACCAGGAGTATAAAAGCAGAGGGTGGTTTGATGCACCACATTTTCGCGGATGTTCGGTCCTGTGTGTGTTGCCTGTTTGTTTCGTCTTTTTAATTTGATCTGGTGAAGCTGAAGTAAGGGTGAATTTTAGTTATCAGTTAGATTTTTAAATACTACGACCATATTTTTATTTGTTTGTCGTTTTAGCGGTTTATTATTTTAAGAAGCCTAAGAGAAGAGAACGCACTTCAAGTCTAGGTAAGTCTACCATATGTTAGAATTTCATTCTAGAATGAAATTTTAAGTAAATGTTTAGTAATTTTGCTGTGATACGTATAAAATGAAAGTTAAAGGGTATTTACGTCAAAGTGTTTGCACTTCATTTATTTAATCGCATTCTTGAGGCGGCACAGACATTTCTGCGTTATCTAATTTTCAACAATTCAAGTTTGTTTCCCTCACATTTACAATTACAAGATTTACTTGTTAATGTCTTGTGAAATTTACTCTTCGTTATTTTGTTTGTAAAAATTTTACAGTAAGACGCGCGCGGTTTGACGTTTTTTATTAGCTTGTTGCTTCATCTTAAAGCACCCTTAAACGAATCATTGCTGTAAAACATTTACTTTAAATTCAGACCTTATAAATGAAAATTTATATAATTATAAATGTATTAATATATAATTTAAGATAAAACATTTGCATAATTTATACGAAATTGTTTAAACTGAAATTAGTCCGACAACTTGAGGAAAACTTGAAATTTCGTTAATGATTTTGGAGAAGTGTTTCCCATTTATTTTAATGTTTCTTTACATAGGTACTTTTATTGTTTGTAAAGTTGAAACGATTTACTTAATTTATTAAGTTTGCAAAAGAGTGGGATAATAGATGAATATTCATAAGCACGATATTTTATTTAAGACAGAAATCACACTTTGAGAATTGAAAAACTTTTATTACTCTTAAAATAACTTTAATGGAGTATAATCAGTCTGGCAAATTTTTGGTTATAAAGATTTAGAAATTTAATTTTGAATTGAAATATAGCCGATAAAATTGTATAAACATCAAAGGACCTTTTTTACTGCCAGAGAGATTTGCTTTATTTAATTTAAAACGACGTAAGGGTTATTTTCGCAGTTATAAAAATCATAGGTAGTAATAGTTAAAAAACGTATAAATGGCAAAAATTGGCACTATTTAAATTACAAAAAATAATTAAGGATGTAGAATTCAAAGTTAAATTATTCTTTTGGAGACACTTGTTTACTAAGATCTTAGTTTTTTAATTCTTTTAATAAATGATATAATGAAATTGCAAATTACGTAGAACGGTAAGTATTCTATTTTAAAATAGAAAAAGTTTACAAATTTAATTACGATTAATTTATCACCTTTATTCATAGAGAATTCATAAGCACCAAAATAATAAAATATTCAAATTGATTTTGTTCAATCCATATCACTCTTAACACTACCTTCACCTAGTCGAAATGAATAAACGACAAGTTATTTTCAAATATTCATGGGTAGTTTTTTATTGCTTTATACTAAACCTATGGAAGTAAATATTGCCGAAATAGTTTCCTTAAACACACTGGCCATTAGCAAGTTAAAAAAATAAATTCTATCTTCCCAAAAATAACAAAAATCTACTTTTCACTACTATTTTCTTGACAAATATGTTGCAAATAAATCTAAATTGAATTTTGTTATCCAAATAATTCATCACATCAACTGCTTTACCTGTTTGCAATTAAAATTTGATAATAATGTACAAAATGTTCGCAGGCATCCTACAGCATTCGCCCGACGAGAAGTCGCATAAAAATGCGATGCTGTCACGTTTGATACTAATACGAAATGATTTATATTTTTACTTCCCCTACCACGCCTCCTTACGCCTTTACGGGGCGTGTACAAAAATTTGCTCTAATTCCTGTATACAAGTATCAACTAAGCACTGAAAAACTGAAACAACTTGACATTTCAGCATGTACCCTCTAGCTTCTTTATTAAGTGTCACGTACAACGATCGCACACGTTAAAAGCAAAATTTTTGCAAATTTATTGTTCGTCTTCTAATTGTCAAAATAGTAACGACAAGCGATGTTATGCCCGATAAAGAAACACAATTCGTGTTCAACTGTAATTCATTAAACGTGTGTACCATTTTCCACGTTTTTACATACATTCTTCTGTATTCTTTATTGTGCAGTCTTACGCGTTACAAGAGTTTTTGTTAAATGACACAAACGATTTGTCACTTTCTTATTTCCAGTGTACAGGGGAATAGTCACAGTATTTGTTATAATGCTACGTGCACCATTATCGTGATTAAAAATTTAACATTCCTGCCAACATTTTTCAGATATTTTTACTAATTCAATGTACTTAATCAACATTTTTAATACGAAAAATACGAGACAAGTAAAGCACAACATTTGTACCTCCGAATTGTTTTCCTTGTGATTACAACATAAATCAAGTGTATTAGAAAAAACTGGAACACAAGTCATTTTTAATTGCAGCCCAAGATTTTATTCAACTTTCTTAGAAAAACAGTAATACTAAAGGAGTATAATTCAAGCTTAACAATGCTGCTATTTTTTACATGACTTTGCCAAATGTACAATATTGGCCTAATGCGTAGAGATTTCTAGAGAGAAACTGCAACTAATACATTTAAATTAGAATGTGTTAACTATGACAATATTTAAATATGTGAATATCTGAGAGCTTTAGTCGTTTGAAACATATATGTTCAATACACAATAGTATTAAATTAGGCTATGCTGAAGTTGTTATGTTAAACTTTATGTAAGCACGATTAGAGCTTTAAGGAAAGGGTTTTTACGCTTGGGAAATTATTTAAAACTTTATATTTGCTCGAATACATTAAATGAACACAGAAGACAAATCGGATTTGTAATTACAAATGCAAGCGTATTTTTAAGCTGTTTAATTATATTAAATTATCGTTTAACTATATCCTTTATAAAGTCAGTTTGAGGCTGCTTTATTTTTGTTACAATTTTCGTCCAACATGGAATACCAATTAAATAATCTTGATTCATCTCCATAATAGGCATTATTAAAAATAAAGCAATTAATACATAATCTTTTCATCATAAATCAGTTACCATAATGAAAATCCTTTATCTAATAAAATTAATGAATTGCTTCGGTTTTATTAAAAACGTGCTGAGCTTTATATTCCATGAATGTAGAGATCAAAAATGAAATTATAAAAAGGCGAAAGATAAACGACGAAAAGCCCTGTAATTTATTTTTTAATTATATTACATTTCATTTTAAAATATTTTATTACTACCTTTGTTAAATATTTTAGTACGACAATAAATTAAATATCCCCCTACTTAGTATGAAAATCACTAATTATAACTCGAAATATGTTTAATAATGCACCTTGTCATTTTTATATAACTACGAAGGTTGCAATGTCTAATATCGAATAATTCTTCCTTTTGTTGGCTAAGTGAAAGTTTAGGTTTAAACAAAGCTTAATTAAGATCTTTTGGTGAGTTTAATTTTGAGTAAAACTAAGAATAAATTCAAAGTGTAAATCATATAAAGCGCTATCCTAAAATTTTTATTCAAATTGCTATGTATAAGAAAACATTTTATATCTTAAATTATAATTGCTGTTAAAATAAATGCTTACTGTTTATAACAGTAATTAGTATTTAATTGTAACCTAGTACACAAGTCCAGGTTGACGCAAGGATCGTTAATTTTAGTTCTTGTGCTTTCATTAGGGTAGCTAAATATTTTAGCTAAAATTTAGCTTTACAACACCAGATTAAGCAATCCTTTATTTTTAATGGCTCTTTTGTTCTTTATGAAAGTTCTATTATAAATATACGCAAAAATATAAAAATAAAGAAATAAAACCTTCGCCGCACTCGCAAGCTTGCTTAAATTAGAAAACATTTTACTTTTGCAAATTTTTGATTTATAAAAAGTTACCTTTGTTACCTCCGTTATACCAACTATGCTAAAGAAATATTTTCAAGTGTATTAAAATAGTATATTAGAAAACAAGATTTTATTACACGAGTTCAGGTTTAGAAAACGAGCCTCGTAGAGGCGAGTTTTCTATTAAGCGAGTGTGATAAAACGTCTTATGAAACGAATTTTTTATACTATTAGTAATTTGTCAAAAATTTAGGAAAAACACTTTTTTTGACATAGTTGTTTTCAAGTCCGTGAGTTGGTTATCATTAGAGACCTGATGTTATTTTTAGATGAAGATTCCACCATAGGAATAGATTAATCATTTCAGCGTTATCTACTTTCAATCTGTCAGAAATTTAAGCCTTATCCTGCACTAGTGGTGAAATGAGTAAAGTCACTAAAAATTAGCTTTATGTTGTACAAAGATAGTACAATAGGTGAGATAATAACGTAAAAGATGGAACCACCACAATAAAATCAATATTATTTAGTTAAAATTCATTCCTCCAGACGGCGCGATACTAATTTTCAAGAATATGTGCTGATTAGCTTGTGTTTAACACTCATTTAAAGTAAACAAATTGTGTCGTTATCGCTTGAATGGAAAACACTAATCTCATTGTACAGTATTTTCCTGCGTTGAAAAATAATGCCAGAAACATAACAAAAGCTTAATAAATATAGTCCGGGCTCTGTTTCATCAACTACGAGGGGCGGTGTAGGCATGAAGGAAAAAGCAGAAAATTCTGAATAAATTTTATTCTTCAATGCAGTCCCCCATAACCTCAATACACTTGTTTGATCGGGAAACTAACTTTCAATATCTTGTAAAAAATAATTTTCTTCTTTGTCCGAAAAATGTGCGTTAATTGCCGCCTTCAGCTCTCCATCAGCCGAAAAACGCTTTCCACGAAGCTCTTTCTTGAGGTTTGGAAACAGAAAGTAATCACTGGGGACCAGGTCTAGGTTATAGGGTGGATGGTTGATTTTTTCAAAAGCACAGTCTCGCACAACAGCCTTGGCAACACGCCATGTGTGAACCGGTGCGTTGTCGACTTTTCTCTTTAATTGCGGCGTTAATACTATGACCTCTTTCTGTGTACTCAATCAGTAAAATTCCCTTTGAGTCCCAAACAATGTGGTCATGAGTTTTCCGGCCGATGGAGTGACTGTGAACTCCTTTGGTGGCTGTGCTCCTTTTTTATACCACTGCTTGGACTCCTGCTTGCTTTCACGATCATAATGATAAACCCACGTTTCATCTCCGTTAACAATCCGGTCGAAAGTACTTGGTGGATTTTCACCGCAGAGCTCCAAAAATTTCCTGCAGCACTCGACTCGCACTTGTTCCTGAGGCGCCGTGAGCATTCGCGGCACCCATTTTGCACTGACCTTTGTCAGGTTAAGATAGTCATGAAGGATGGTACCCACGGATAACTTAGTCATTTCTGCTAATATTTTGACCTTTAACGGGCATCTGCAAGTACAAGTTTCTCAACAAATTTCACGTTTTCCTCAGTAATGGTACTAACCGGCCCGTCAGCACAGGTGTCGTCTTCACTACTTTTTCTACCCCGTTTTAACTCACTTGACCACCTTTGAACGGTGGATAATGAAGGAAAAAATCTTGATAAACAGCCACCATCCCTTCGTGGATGATTTTTTGGGGTTTTCCTTGTTTTTGATGGAATTTTATCACAGCGCGATGCTTGATTTTTCGCAACATTATCGTTTCAGTAATTCTGGTCGTCTTTCTCCAAGGATATCTAGAACAATAATGATGATAATGAATTAAAAATTTGTATTTATACCCTCACAGAGTGTTATTTGCCATTGAGATAATTTAAAAACATTTATCATTACTAAATCGCCCCGATAGCGAAAATATATTGAACTCCCCTCGTAAAAGGATTCGTTATAGTCGTACAAGTGTTCACGATGGTTAGTGGTCTGGTAGGCCATACACTAGAAATGACTACAAAGGTGCTAGCAGATCGCCTAGTGCAGATGCGTGAGATTTTGGAGGCTTTAAACAAGCCTATTAGCACAGTGGTTTCAATGTTGCATGATGATTGTAATATACATGAGTTATTTTGTTATTTTATGAGAAGATCGTGACTACATCATTTATTTTAGTTCGATGGAACCTTCGACAATGTACCAGAATCTTCTAGAGAATTCTTGTAATTTTTAATTTTAATTTTATCAAAATGTTGACTCTCATTCACATTAAAAAAGTAGCCTTAAGCAACAATTGCCAAGCTGTACTTAAAATTATGCAAAAATGCTCAACAGATTAATATCTAAATTTCATGATCTCCCGTAAGAGAAATATTTTCTTAAACTTTGTTACAGATCGAAACATGTAATATTTATTTCCATTATCGGATAATGTACTTTAGGAATTTAAATAAAACTGTTAAATAGTTTTATGCAACTCCCTAGAATTTTCAGAAGCTCCCTCGGGAATTCTTTGTAATCTGAAAATCCTAGGAATTGCTTAAAAGTCTTAGGACTTCATGGGTAACTTTTAGGAATTAGAAGTACTCGGTTAGTTTAATAGATAATGTAAAAATGCAAAAGATGGTGCCACCAAAACAAAATTAATACTATTTTGTTAAAATACATTTCTCTAGATGTCGTCGTGCCAGTTTTCAAGAACATCCGCCGGTTGGTTCATGATTGACAGCTATTTAAAGTAAACAACTTGTATAATTATGCTAGAATAAAAATAGCATATTAAAAAACAAGTTTCATAAGACATGGTTTTATCACACGAGTTCAATATTTGAAAACGAGCCTTATAGAGGCGAGTTTTCTAATGCACGAGTGTGATAAAACATCTTACGAAACGAGTTTTTTGCACTATTTCATCTATTTGCTAAAAATTTAGGAAAAAACGCACTTTTTTGACATATAATTGATTTAGGGATTTCAGTGATAGTTGTGACATAGACGTTTTGACACTTAAATATGAAAGTTTTGTCAATTTTCCATTTGATTTCGAAGTTTAATAAGGTTAATTACTAATGTTACCAACTTTTTAAAAATATAAATTCCGTGCTAAAAAGAAGGCCATTATGAAACTTAAATGGGTTTCGAAATGAGATCATTTCGATACGCAAATAGATAAAAGCAATTTTTGCGTTCTCATTGAACATTATTTTCTGCGCAGGAAAACAATAACAAAAACAAACTAAAAGCTTGACAAACGCTATCCGGACTTTGTTGTATAAACTAATATAATTCACAAGTGATTTAATGATTTTCTATTGTGGTCATACTAGTCTTCGCGATCCTAAGCGACCTGGAAAGCAAAAGGGTGCCCTTACACCGGAAACTAACAAAAGTGCATGATATTGTGTTAACAGACCGTCGAGTAAAACGGTGCGTGGTATTGTGGAGGGTCTAAACTTGTTGCAGTGGTTTTAAATTTACGTGATGGTTTTGATATGAAAAAACTTTCTGCAAGATGGGTGCCACGTTTGTTAACCCTAACATAATCGTTCAACAACTTCTAAGTTGTTTGAAACTGTTTAAGCGTAATACATATGAATTTTTGCACCGATTTATTACTGTTGATGGAGCTTGGATCCGCCACTATACTCCGAAAACAAAAGAATCAATCGAATCAATGCGTAGGAGAACAGTTCAAGTACACCGAAGGACGCTAAACTTGCGTTATCGACTAGTAAACTCATGACGTTTTTTGGGATGCTTACGGAATAATTTTCATTGGCTGCCTTCAAAAAGGTAGAACACTAACAGGAGTGTATTTCTTCATCATTGCTGGATTAGTTGAATGAAAAATCAAAAAAAAACATGGCTACACATGGTAAAAACAATTTTGTTCCAACACAATAATGCGCTATTGCATCTGCAAAAAAGCATGAATTTCGTTTTCGACCTGACGTGGCTCCTTCGAACTATTTATTATTCCCAAACATGATAACTGGGCTTGTTGGTAAAAAATTTTCATCCAATGAAAAAGTGATTGCCGAAGTAGACGCGCATTTTTCAGACTTTGATTAACCTTATTTTATTGCATCGGGTTGTACGAGAACTATATTGAAATTGCCTTTAGACCGAAAAAGCAACTGCTTGTTCCATTTTTACCTAACTTGTTGAACTACCCTCGTACATCATAAAATAAACCTTTCGCTTGTATTTTGTAATTACTCTAATAAAAATGCAATCTTGCGTTTTATGCATCACATCACAAGTTATATTTCTGAAATATCTTAATATTAAAATCTTCTATCTTCTATTGTGACGACCTTTCGGTTAAGCAGTTGTTTTATGTTGAATAACTCAATTTTTAATCTCTATGACTTGAGGTCGGCATCAGATATGTTTGTGTTGAACTAATTTCTAATGCAATTGGCCTTCAGCTAGCTCATTTTCAGTCGGAGGTTTTTGGATGAATTCGAAGATTCTCACTATTACATCTAATAAGAAGGCAAATATTCGACGGCATTGTATAGCTACTTTCGAGTGTAGCTGTGTATACTATTAATTCCGTATATTTTTCTCCTGCCTGTTATAATAACTAGGCAAATTCTAGGTTAGTTGTTCGACTCAAATAAACAAATATGAATTTTTATACGTATATTTAAAACTATGTGCAATTATTTGACATGCAAACCCTGTGTGTTATTGTGTGCGTTTATGTCATGCAATTGAAATCGGTCGCCATTAAGGATATATGGGGATTAGCACTAGGTAATGTGAATTAGTATTTACAATGTAGGTAGTTAATTCCATGTCATAGCTTAGAAATGCCTGTTCCACGATGAAAAACATTCAATGGTAATCACATATCATTTCTGCCAATTGTTCTGGTTATAACTAATGATGATTGAAAAATGTTCATATCCCATTATTTATAGCAAAATTCGGATCTAAGGGTGAGACGAAGCCATGTTGCAATCCGGAGAATAACATTATGTCTAGAAGATTCTGCAGAGGTATCGGTTCAGAAAAACGTTCGTAGACTTGCTCTCCAACAGTACTCCTTAATAAGGGATAACAAAATGTTTATGGATCGGAAGGAATATTATAAAGGCAAGGCTTTGAAAACTAAAAATGCTCTGCTTTCCTGCTTGCAATTGCAGTATTTATATTACTTTCTTATCATCTAAGAGTAAATTGTTAGATAAGATGTATGAATATTTAATTTAAAAATGTGAATGTGTATGCCATCTATATGTAGAGTTACGTTTTCATATATGCTTTGTTTACAATTTTAGTTAAATATTATAGTTTTCTATTTAACATTAATAATTTATTTTATTCTTAAATACCAGATAGCCCTAATGGTATTAACTATTAATTAAATATTTACAACCTTAGAATTAATTACATATTTTAAATTGATTTCTTATAATCCTTTATTAATTCATTTATTATTAATTAATAAAAAGTTTTTATATTTCAAGTTTATTAATCAATTTTACTTATTCTATAAATTAATTTCTCATATAAATGTATTACCAATTCTTATCTTTTTAATTAGTTACATGTATCACGAATTTATACACATAAATTTGTAATAAGATCATGTAAGTAATCACAATTGCGAACACGTAATGCTATAGTCCATTGTTTGCAGCTCTAAATAAATACAAATCTCTAATTATTGTACTTAATAACGTTTCTTCGAAACGTTGCGTTTGTTTGAATTTGTTGCTTCATGCACTTCTTGTACAGTTATGCAGTTAATTTAAAGCATGTGATAAAGTTCCAGATTTTTGATGTGTTGAAAAAGCTTTTCCCCACTAATTAATAATTATTTTTATTTTAGCACCGTTAATTTCCGTAATTAGACTTTGGTATTGAAATTTCAGTTTCCTACAATCATTTTGCTTTCATTATTTTAAAATTGGCATATTTATGATTGCTTACATTTTTTGCATTATAAAACAATTTCTTGCATTTAAATTAAACCTATTCAATAAATTAATAATCTTCAAGAATTAAATTAAATGGTGCTATTAAGTATTACATTAATTTAAGTAAAATGCTTTTGAGATGCTTCGCAGCATCCATCTTGTATATAAGTAAATAGAATACAACGTTCACATCTTCTCCCATTTACATTAAGTATGAAGTTAGCCTTGAAGGGTAACTTTGAGCTTTTGATCACATGGTTGTGTGCGTTATACAGGGTATTAAAGAAATTATATCAAATAATTTCAGAACGTATAGCACTCGCCAAAACAAGAAAAGAAGTTCCCATTAACAAGCCCCCTAAAATGCATGCCAAGAAAGGTATCGCCCGTGCAGGTTAACGTAAAATTTGATTATTATTTCTTACTTTTGAACAAGCAGGCCGAAAATTCTGAAATTTTGGTTACCTATGTAGTTTTTTAAGCGAAATTTATGAATTCGTGGCAGAAATTGTATTTTCAGGCGAAGGTCAAATATTTTTGAGTGCTAACTCTTGTGTGCGTAGCTTTTTCTTAATTATAATTGAAAATTGTAAAAGAATTTGTTTCTCCCAGAAAAGGCGGCCTCGTGTTCCATATCATTAGCTACCTCTATTTTTAGAAAAAAACAGTCTAAATTCTATTCTGCGTTCTACTTTGCGCTTAGAAATCTGTCAAAAAAATCAGCCATTATAAAATCGCGACTAGTACGTAGTTTCACAAACTCTGAAACGTCAGTAAACATAAGCAACTAAACAACGAACTTTGTATGATCTTTTAACAAATGTCTAAGCGCAAAGTAAAACGCTGCATACGATTTAGACCTGTTTTTCTCAAAAATTAATGCAACTAGCGGTAGAGAACAACAAAAGCTTATTTGTTTTTTAGAAAAAACACATACTTTAAAAGTTTTGAATTATAATTAAGAAAAAACTACGCACAAAAAGGTTAGGACCTTCATCTGTAAGGAATTCATAAACAAGTTTCGTTTACACCGTTAAATTCCGCTTAAAAAACTACATAAGTAGGCAAACTTTCAGAATTTTCGATCTGTTCTTTCAGAAATAATTATATTTTTAGGTTAACCTTCCTTAGAATGCATTTTAGGGGGCATGCTTGTAGCAACTTTTTTCCATTTTGGCGACTACTACGAGTATATGCCCTGAAATTATTTGACACTATTTTCTAAACACCCTGTATACATAATTAAATCGAAAATGTTATAAAACTCGGTATTGATCATTAATAAATGTTTGCTATGACTAAGACGTCTAAATAACTCGGCAGCAAGGTTCAAAATGGCAAAGTCGGTTAATTAAAATTAACTGAATCAAATAAATAATTATGATTCAGTATAAAAATAGTCGATTAAAATAAATACCTGAGAAATTTAAAAATATATTCAATTATTCCATCTTAATGGTCTCTAAATTGATTCTTCAACCTGGCCAATGCTAACAATAATCCACTTGTTTTGTTAAATACCCAACATATTCCATCTTATTAAATCGTTGTCAAAGGAAAAACTAATTATTAAAATCAATTCAAAATTTAAAAATGTCAATTACTAAATAAAGTTATTTATTAACTGACATTTTTAAATGTTGAATTCATTTTATTAGTTAGTGCTTAAATTTGACAATGATCTAATTAAGATCGAAATCATTACCAAGTAACGCTAATATATTTTTATAATTTTTTGCTAAAAAATTGATTGAAATTTTCAGACAATTTGAATAGTCTATACCTCAAATTCAATGAGTTGAAACATCTCGTAGATTAAGATCGATATCTTGTCACAGGCTAAATTGACATTAATGCATGTGACAGAAATCACGAGTGTTTAACCGGCAAAGCTTCAGTAGAGCGAGGTGTGATTTATCGGTACTTGCGAGGCTAAACACTGTAAAAATAGGTCCAAATCGGTAAAAGGTGGATACCACTGTTATCAAGACAAACTGCCATCAGGCGATGTTTGCGAAATACCCTATATATCACAATGTTAATGACCTACCTTAAAAGTGGAGACAGACACTCTAGTGGTACCGTAGATATTGGATTAAAACTGGAAGGAAATAGCCTAATGCTAAAAGTGCTCACTTATCTATGAATGCCCCTGTATATTCGTGGAGTGCTACACTACCTATAAAATTGGGATGATGCTCCCCTATATATGCTTACTATTGATTCAAAGCTATCTTTATTCAGAAAAGCGTGAAAATACAATGATTCTTTAGATACGCCCTGTATATCACTGAAAATTAAGCTACTGAACTTCAATTATTCGGTGAGTTTTATGATTACTTAAAACAAATGCTTTATAACTGTGGTTAGTGATACTGGCGAAACGAGCACAAAACTTATTGAGTGCGCACTGTATGAGTATCACTTCAGTAGAACTTAAACTGTCAATGACCAGGAAAGAAAACGATACTTGATCACAAATACGTCATATAATAAATATTTAGCGCGTCCACATTTATACATACACAGTTAAATCGTAAAAATAAAATAAAATAAAATAAATATATACCTAAAATAAAGTACACGCGCATACCTGTACAAACGAGATTTGCGTAAGCGTGATTAAAAAGGAAAACCAGATTACGTTTCCAAGTAACTACAAAATTTCTGATAAATTTAATAAGAAAGGCATATCTAGCTTGCAAGGCGGCACTTGTGTACACAAACACAGATTAAATATTAAATCGTAAAATGGGTACCCAACTAGGTTTCGTTAAACAATTTAAATTATTAAAATACAATTATAAAGTTTCCAGAAAATTAACTTACAATAATTTACATGTATTTGAATACCTTAACCATCGGAAATTTTTATTAAATTCATTAATTATGTCAATGCATTTCAAAATCAAATAGTAGCAACAATGTCTCTTTTATGACGTTAAGTAAATTTGCAAACTCAAACGGTCTTGATAAATTACTTTAAAAATCAAAAGGTGTCGGATCCCCTTCTTTTATACAAGCAAAAGTATGTGTAAAGCACTTACTATTTTTGATGACTATAGCGTTGTTTAAACTCAAGAAGAAGCCGCCCTTGTGTCCAAATTATGTAAAGACCCTCTCGGGTGTAACTAACGGAATGGCAACTGTCTAACCCTTGCCAATTTGAATCCCACATTAATTCTGGAAACCCCGACTTAGACACCAATGGCCTACTGGATAAATAAGTTTGACAAAGACAGGTTCAAAATCTAAAAATTAAAGACACAAGGTACTACTCAAAATAAAAATTCTCTCCACAAACTGGGTCGCTTAAAAACTGTTAACTAACTACTGTACGTTTTTCCACACTCAATTTTAAAATTGCATCACTTTCAACCTTCGCGTTGGCGTCAAGTATCTTGCAACGTTTTGTAATTATATTGCTGTACAAATAATTTTTAAATAAGGTTCTCGCATAAACGTCTGTCACTTATTTGAGATACTGCGTATCTAACGGCACGGGTCATCTTGATACATGTTACGGTGGTACTTTATTGTTTTATAGGCGACAAATATAACCTCACTGTCTGTGGGAATGCAAAGTAATCGACTTCTTTTTAATATGACATATTTTTAATATGTAACTTTGCAATGAATACTTTTATATATAATACGAGGTGGATCTAAATAGTTTTGATTTTAACCTATTTCTTTCTTAGGAACATGATTTCTTTCTGAATTTAAAGGAATCCTACTTTAATTAAATTTGTTTAAACGTAACGTATACTATCATGCATCATTAATACGTTGTTTGTTACCTAATTTGGCAGTGTATGCAATTTAGAATTTGAAATCGCTGTTACGCTTATAATTTAAGCTAATTAAAAGGTTTTAGTAGTTGGGTAACAAACAAAATATAATTTTTCCGTCTTATATTTTATTTTACAAAACGGCGGGTTAAACCTCTTTATGTTCGGTCAATGATCCGAATAATATTCTTACCTTTAATTTTGTTT
>JAHWXV010654608.1:0-11632 GCA_024586415.1 Phrixothrix hirtus
GGGGGGGGGGGTTGTCTAATCCCAAAGAGGAGCTTCGAGAATTACGTGTTGTTAGGGACAAATTAGAAGAACGTCACTTACTTGTAGTCGGACGACTTTGTAACTTCTCAAGCAAGAAACAGTGTCGCCCTCGGTTCAATATGATTTCGCATCTTGTTTGTACTAACCAGTTCGATCTTCAACCCTTTAACAGGAAATCGAACGTGGAAAACGATGATCGACCCAATTACAATCCGCCTACGGCGTTAACATGCCGAATTTTCCAACAATTCGGTCATTCACTAAAACTTAATTTGGTTGGCTCTTTTGTTTAAAATTTAAATTAACCTTAACACCGTTCCGTTACTTTAGAGTTCGCGTGCACTCAGCGTCACGCCCAATGGATCGTTGCTTATTTTTGTAACCTCTAGCCTCGACTGACTGTTAGATACACTTAATACGGAGCTTGTCCGCAACTTTGCGTCGTATGAGGAAAGAACTCACCCTTTGAAAGGAGTAGCCAGCCTCAACTACTTGTTGTCCAAAAAAAGGCTTTGATCTTTCAAGGGGTGTATATTAATCCCTTTAGACGCTTTGACGCTTTCAAGGGAATGGCTAGCCTCAACCACCCTAATTATAGGCTTTAAATCTTGAAAGGGGGTCGCAGTGATCAAGTAAAAAGCTAAGATTTACAACTCGTTTATTTTTACTAAATGACATGTTTATATACATATGTTTTGCGTGATGTTCGTATTACGTAGTGGATTTAAAGTCCAGGTTTTTGTTATATGATAGTTTTGTAACAATTATGTATTGTCTATTACATCAATAGTTATTTTCTAATCTTAACTGAATTTATTTTGTATTTAAGGTCTTATCACATTAAGTATTTCTGTAATTTAATTTATAATTTGCCGTCTATGGTATCCCTATTTTATTATCATGTTTAATCTTAATTTTGGGCTTCTTTGTTTATAATATAAATTTATTACGTAAACGAAAGACACAAAGTTTTGCTAATAGTCTTAGTTGCATTTTAATTATTGAGTTTATACTAATGTACTTATTCGACTTTCACAATCAATGTTCTTCATATTACCCAGATATTTGAACTGTGCTATGACCTATCACTTATGTATTTGGTTTTAAAGATGTCTCTTTTTTAGGGGTTACTTATTTGTACATATCTGAAATACATTTTTTAAACTTATTTTTGCCTTAATTGTTTGCTACGTTTAAGACTTATAAATTATATATTTTATCTATTCCCTACGTAGCTCTCATCTCTGGTTTCTGTTAAGATATGAATCTTAACATACTTCTTATGGAATCCGGGCGATAGACGTTGGTCATTAACCATTATTTTTAGAAAACTAATCGCTTCTCAAACGTTTGTTGCCTAACAACGCCTTTGCTGACGTAGAGATTTTATGAAATGCCCTTGTTTCTTAACGTTATCTGGCAATCCCAATTACTGTTTATAACCAAGAAGAAACTTGAAATGTTATTTTTAACTGATTTAATTATGATTTTGAGAATTTAAGCATGTCGTTCTAAGCATAGATAAGTTGACGAGATGTTACCAAGTTTGTTCGGCAATAGGCATATATTTCTATATACCGAGTGTTTCTAAATAACTTAATATTATTTGTAAAAATTTAGGACGCGCTTACGCAGAGCTAGAAAACAGTGTCATATAGGTTACTTTCGATACATACCATAAATCTGTCATATATTTGGATACCGTAAGCGGAGGTTCTTATCTTGTCATTGTGTTACAGTGTTGTATGCGTAGGCTTACACAAGTGTATGGAAATCAGGTTCCCAATTTGATTAATAATGTAATGTAATCTGCGGTCAGTTAATATAAATTGTATATATTTTCTTAGTCAAAACAGTCAATGTAGAAAACAACTGATTAATTATCTCTGAATTATACAGTCCGGAATATTAGCTTTATATGATTTCAGCTACTTCCCTCAAAGTGGGGATAAAAATTGGGGTTGAATTTTTTGAGTTTTTTATTGGCCTAAAGACAACTTCTAGCTAACTCAAATTTTAAAACTAACCACGTTTTAATCAGCCCCGAGGTTCAGCATTATCCAATTTAATTAGAAGTTCGGGTTTTTACGAGTTCTAATATTTGGAGTTTAAGATCTTCTAGGTATTTTAACAGCGTCTCCTTATATAATTATGAACAGAATACATTTTATTTGTTTATAAAAGATTGTTCTTTAAATTGAATGCGTTTTGTTAGTTTGTAACATAGAATACAGTAATATTTTCAAATATTGTTATACAGGTAATGTTCAAATTAGAAACATTCACCGCTTGTTTGAATTATGATGTTTTTTTAGATGATTTTTGTACAAGAATAAATTATAAAATATTTATTATCTATCTCTATAGAATAATTTACGAAATATTTTTGTAACTTTTTTCTACTAATAGAAGATATCATACACAATCGATTTTCCTGTTTATTTTCAAAATGTTGATTTTGGGGTTGTGTCACTTTTCTCGTGTGACAACGATGTATAAAACATTCTACGTATTTTCCATCTGTTTATCTGGCGTCTATTCGCATTCAATTTAAATTCCTGGTATAATACATTATTACCTAACGCTCTCAAAAAAATTGGATCTTATTTGTTATACAATTTCTAACATCTAATTCTCCTCTTTGTATTATTGATCTATGCATAAGAATATTTTATGATAATTTATATTTGTCGGCATTTTTGTATTTTAAACAGTTTTACACATTTTTAATGAAATGATTTATTTATAATAATAGCTTGTAGCAAAATAAAATAGTCTTTTTTAATGGTAATGCGTCAAATTAACCGAACTTTTGACGTGTTGGTACTTTGAGTTTTCGACAAACTTGATTATTACATTATAAACACTAATTAACCAAACCGGCATAACAACTAAAAGATATTATAAAACCTTGCAACAACGAAAACAGAGCCCTAGGTGTTGAATCTTTAATCTAAGTTTCTAGCTGTTAGTTTCAGTATGTCGGGCAGTGATTGTGCTTTGAATTAGTGAGTATCCAAAAATGTTTTAATTTCGGTTTGTGCGTCTAAAGTTAGAACAAACTAGCCAGGTTTACTAGTTAGAAAAGCATTTAAAACCATGAATACCGTTCAATACAGATACTGAGAAAAATAATTACTTTTATCAAATCATATTAATAAAGACTAGCACAGACTACAATTTATACCGCGTAATTTATAGTAAATACATAAACTATTGCAACCTCACTTTAATTAAAAATACTGAAGTAAAATTGCGAAGAGTTTATTTCAATGCAAAACAACGGTACCAAAGACGACGACAATTGCTGCACTAACGCCAGAAAGAGATGCATCAAAATCCTTCACAGAGGACCAATGAAATGTACATAGAATTAATGTTATCGCTCTTTATTTAACCCTCATTGAAAAGACAAATTGAACATAAACTTTACAATTCTTGAATAGCAAGCCTCGAATAAATTGTATTAAAAATATTCGTATTTAAATTGTTTTGATACGCAAGCTTTTATTTTAGATCAATTAAATTATGTACCTACAATTAGAAGTATAAAACATTAAACAAATTTGTAATCTTGAATGAATTTTGATCAATTGCACGTACTAAGCTAATTTGGAGGTAAATGATGTTTATTCTAGAAATATTTTAGTTATAATTTTTGATGAAGCATCTTAACATACATTTTTGTATAATTATTTGCTTATATTTGCATTTGTGTTAATCGCATTCATTTCCATTAACTACTACTGACGTACACGCGAAATAAAACTGGACAAACTATAACATGTAATTAACTTTGACAAATGATGTAAAGGACAGCAAACAATCTCTATTTACTAAAATGACGGCTTAATTTCAGTGTTACTATCTCAAATAATAGACATATTACGGATGTCCTGTTTATGTTAAATTATGCTCCAACATCCATTTAATATAATATATACATTCAGAATTTATGCCATTTTCAAAAAAATATTCATCATTCGCGTATTTGTTTTCGGAGACATTTGAAACGCTTTACCTTCCGTTCCGATAATGTTCAATGGCTTATTGTTCCTTTTATAATAATGGTAACAACTTCGACATTAGTTTACATTGTAGTGGATATAAATCGAAATAATCTAGCTGGCCCAAATTTTAGGGGCTAATTCATTAGTTTTAATTAAATTCGATATTTTTGGGCACACCGTATGCATATTTTGAAATTTGTTCTTAGTAATTCCAAACAGTAAAATAATTACATAAAAGTTTCTGGGCAGCATTATTTATTAATTAAATTTGGTGTTTCATACTTTGACAACTTTTTAAATCATTATTTTAAATTCTTATAGGAATAAAATGTTCTGTCAGAAAATTTTCTAGTTTTTAAAAGATTATTTTGTAATTTTTTTCTTTGGAAAATACATTCGTTATAGAATATTTATTTCATACCGTGACTAGAGAATTTTTCAATGATTTATGTTTCCATCGGATAACACGATTCCTGTGCTAATATTCAACGTGCTTTATATAAACATTTATACGTTTTAGAAGTTTGTAACACATTATTTTGCCATTATAAAAATATGCTTTAAGGAAACTATAATTATAATTGCAATTTTGTGTTTCTTGTTACCTATTTATTTCTTTAAAAGCGTCGTGATGAAATTATTGTTATTTAATTCTCAGTTCCTTATTTAATATTCTAAACTTCAATTTACTTATACTTCACTTTGTTTTTACAGTGACTTTTCTAGTGAGATCGAAACTTAAGCTGGGACTACTATATGGTCCTAAGTAAATTTAATTATAAACTTGGCCACTTTAGTTTTATCAAGCATATCACTTTCAAAGACACTTACTATGTAAACATCTTGTGAAAAAAGAAATGTCTATAGAAACTTTGACAAAATTTAGTTATTGACCCATAAGAAGTGTTCCTTTTAAAGGGAATTTAAATTGAATAACTTTTAATCTGTCTTAATATTCTTTCCTAATTTAACGTATCTAACGTTTATTTCGACCTCTATGTCAAGATAACCTTCATTACTATTTTGGAAGATAAAACTTTTTGCATCTAACTAATTATGCGCTGTACACTAATTCACGGGTAAGAATCTCGCCAAAAGCATCGTATCTGATAAAATCAATGTTCTATAGATTAATAAGAACTTAATGAATTCTTGTTGATTATATTTCAATGTAAAAGTAACGAATACGTATTCCTTTTAGAAGTTGGCGTACACTCGAAAGATGTAAGATGGCGCTGTAAATTTTCTTTTATTACAAAAATTGCCTTATGTAAAATCTTTCGAGGGAGGACGGAAAATACTAGGGTTGTAAGGAAAGTTCTCGTCCTAGGTTTTTAAGATATTTATTTTTCAAATTTTCAACATAGTCACCTGGCAATTCAATACATTTAGGCGAACGACTTTCCAACTTTTTAATTCCGTCAGAGTAATAGGTTCTATCGGACTCTTTAAAATACGCGGTTGTCGCAGATTTGATCACATCATTTGACGTGAATCTTCGTCCAGAGAGCCGTTTCTTCAGGTTTTGGAAGAGGAAGTAATCACTGGGAGCCAAATCCAGCGAATACTGTGCATAGGGAAGCATTTCGAAGGGTAGGTTATGAAGTTTTGCAACAAAAATCCAAGACGTGTGTGCAGACGCATTATCGGCACGTAAAGGTCTAACTTATTTGGAGGTTATTGCGCCGCTTAAAATAACAACTAAATTTTCATTGACAACCTAAGGGAACTTAAAAACAAATAGCCCTCGTATGTACCGACTGACATCGCTTTATTATTGTTATGACAATAATATTCTCGCCGTTTTACTAAACACAATTGTTTAGTTTAAAGGAGAGTTATGAAAATAAATGTTTAAAATATACAGTGCAAATAACTGCATTTTATATACTACCAGGTCTGTTCTGCACTATCTCTTCTATGTACTAGGTGCAGAGTTCCCTAGGTTGACTCCAATGTAAATTAAAGTTAATAATTACAACGGTACAAAGACGCTTTGCGACCCTAGGGGTGCAGAGGTGTATTTCCTGAACTTGCGATGTTGTACCAGCAAGCACACATTGGAGTAAGGCGATTCAAGGTTGACAATTAAGATAGCTGGGATAAGCTCAAGAACGTAGTTGTAGTGCGAGAGGAAAAGTCGTATCTAGTGGGCGCCACTTCGTTGGGAGACGTTAGACTTACAAAGGGGGAAAGGAGAACGAAGACTCCAGTTCCTTAAACCGTATTGCGAGAAAACCGTGAAGTACTTAGTAGATGGATGTTAACTAGTACGCCACTGAGCGTATCCTTCGATCAGGTCAATCGAAAACTCACAATTTGTTATACGTACTTTAAATTATTTCTAGCAATTTGCCGGAAGAAAAGAATGGTTACTTATTCTAAGGTCCTTATAATTAGGAAACCTGAATTCAGTAAACCGCTATAATGAATAATTTGTAGTATAAAAGTACAATTCACTACAAAGAAATCAATTCAGTTCAAAGAACAAAGACATAACAGTAATTCTTTGATTAATAACTAAGTTCAGGGACTTCTGGGTTACTATGGTTTATAATTAATCTAAACTGAACAATAAATTCAGCCAAAAAAATCGTGGCTGTTACTTACTAAAAGCTAATTTATTAAAGACTCAAAAAATATTTACAAAAATATCTCAATGTCCATTCTTAACTTAACTATAATCCCACTCCAGGAGAGTTTTTCTGAAAAGAGCGCTGTTGTGGAATCCGAGATACACAATAAAGCTTGCGAACTGTGTGGTGGTGAATTTATAGTAAAAGTACGTCACTTACTTGACGTCCGTAGGCGGAAGTTTCCAAATAAGAGAGAGAGAGAACGGTGCCGACGCTTCTGGCTCTAAATGATTTCATACCTTGCTTGTACGTCCCAATTCGTCCCTAACTATTTCATAATGCACGAACCTGGTAAAATGATGATCCATCTTAAGGTGTTAAATGTCGAATTTCCACAAATTTATTCACAAAAAAAAATTAAAATTGGGTAACTCCTTTATCTTCTAATTTTTTTACTAAGAACCGGAGTGTGGCCCTTTTTCTAAGTATCCGTGTACTTAATTACACAAGAAAACGGAAGCGCTGTTTACTCTCGCTTCTACTTACTTCAGAAATATTTCTTTCGGAAGAAGAGAAGTGAAGCGGGGATTATTGAAAAATAATTTTAGAAGGTTATACATGTTTTCATATTTGCTGACGTAATAGCTTTTACCGCAGCCTTGCTACTTTGTATTTCATGGAAGTTTCAATTAATTTTTATTTTAAAACAAGAAAGAATTTAAACGGTTATTTTGACTTCGATTGATCATAGTTTTGAATATCTAACTTTACGTCGTTATTATTATTATTACAATATCGCCGAGGTATTTCCAAATATGCTCGCAATTATATGCAGGGTGTCTCTAAATAATTTATTATTATATTTGTCCAAAATTTAAGACGCGCTTACATACGGTTCAACTTGATTAGATGTTCGATATAAAGAGTTGTTCAACTTTACAAGTTTCTCTGGATAATACTGTCGGTTAATGTAAATTGCAACATTTCCTTTTCTAAAAATTATCATGAAGCTATAGAATTTATTTTATATTCTAATTAATCAAAATTAATCAGAAAAGATTTGTTCGCTACAAATGGTTTAAATAATCAATCTTTGCATGAATACGATATGTAAAGGAGTTTAAGCCTTTCACAGTAATTGATCTGATAACGGCATCTCACGTCAACCCTTCATGAAAACCTGAAAGTCAAAAGTAGCTGTGCAGCTACACTCATTAAAGGCAGCTAACGTGAAGTTACGTAAATAACTGTGTTTTACACAGCTAAGACCTGTATAGTTAACATGAAGTTATTCACATAACTCGATGTTAGGTACATGAGTCTTATCTGACTTTAATAAGAGCAGTGAGGCTTTCATGAAGGATTGATGGTGAATTACTCCACTATCAGAATTACTGTCACGGGGTTAAATTTCTTTACAAATAAATGTCTTACATTTTGTAAACACAGTTCGCTAGTATTTTATCAGTTTCAACAGTTTTAAATGGAAACTGCTTGAAACATTTGTTTTATTTGAAACTCTGTGACTAGCTCTACCCTTGAGAATATGAAGCACCAAATAATTGTTCTTTACTGGAAAAACTTCTCACACACAGGGTTTAACAGTAACGAATATTCTAAGCATATTTTTAGTTGTTATTGAGTTTATATTAATATACCCTAACTTTACTTACAATTAGTGAACACGTAACTGTTTAATAATTTCAGATGCATTATTACAATATCGTGTTTTCGCACTTCCGCTTTTGCGTAACTCTACAATGTTGGATCACTCGATATACTCTTAAAAGATGTATGCAATTAACTCAAGTTTATTTGTAATTAAGCAATAATTTAAATAAGTTTGTTGGTGTTTCATTTTAAATTTGAAATAAGTTTTCCGTACGTTTTGAAAATTTTTCTTCTTAAAAGGCTTATGTAATTTAGTTAAACAATATACACCAATAGTTGGATTATCTTTAACACAACGAATAAATGCCCCAAATTATCGATGTAATATAAACGTGTGATTCTATTACGCCAGATCAAAAGTAATTGGCTCTAGGTTATGTGCCCTCACTATTACAGTACACATGTAGCGAGCATGGAATTGGAAAATAAATATAGTTGCAGTAGATAGGATAAAAATTGATTGAGTTAGGAATCTATAATAAGCGTAAAAAATTATTCCATAGATTTCAGAGACCACCATCGGAAAATTTTGTGTAATAAAGATAAGGGCGCCGCAAATTAGTACGGGAATGAAGTAATTAGTCCTTGAGAAATATTTGTTAACGAATTTTATATTACTCATTGCGAGTAGTTTTTATAATCTCTCTGATTATGTATTACAATAATTGTCATTTAAGGATTTGTTATTCAGCTTTAATTTATAGCTTGTGGTCTTGATAAGAATTTACGAAAACGTAGTAACTACGAAGATTTTTTGTCAGAATGTTTTTTAAATCATTTATTTTTCGGTTTTAATAAAAGAAAATTTAATTAATCATCATGTGTTTAGTAATCTTTCGACTTAAATTGACTTAATCCTGCAACAGCTCAATTACATTTTTTTAACATTATCATTCAGTGCCAATTCAATATAAACTAAGTTTTAATATTTATGACAATTTATACCTATAGAGCTTTTTATTTTGCAATCATAATTATTATTCATTAAATCATTACCACTACCCGTTAGCGTTATTTTATTTCAAGTCGAAGTAGGTAAGAAAGAGCGGTAAGAAGTACAGTACAATAACAGCTACTAATACTGTGATTTAACTTACCTTTTTCAGATAATTTCTTCTTGTATGTGGTCCGTAAAACACATATTCGGAAACAAAAATCTGATTTCTAAGGTTATTATAAAATAAAAAATTACGTAACCGCTAAACAATGATATATTCAATTGAAAATTATATTAGTTACAAGAACAACTATTTATATCTTACCTTAGTTAAACCAAAATTGTGCATACAGATTACAGGGGTTGCAGCGGTCAGACTTATATAGAATGTTTTAACAATAAATCATAGAAAAAGGAATTTCAATGAACTTCAATGCAAATTCGATTAAACATAAATGTGACAGTTAAAATTGTTCAACAAGTCTTTCGTGAAAGATAATTAGAAATAAACTAATTCATCCACAAATGAGCGTTAACAAATTATTTCAATCGCGACACATTGCAATTCCACTTTCCATAGTTGCACATTAAGTGTTGTTAAATTTTACTTCCTATACAAAAATAGTTTTAGTCAAGCCTCAGATGTTAAAAAGTTGCTTGATAACATTAAAATTCCGCAAAATCTTGTCGGTTAAGTAATTAGTTATTAATGCAGCTAAGTTTTAGCCAAATATTTTTTGAATGCGTTATTCTGTATACATAAACGCTAGATTTATATATATATATATATATATATATATATATATATACATAAATATATTTCGCTGAGCTCTTAGATTGGTATAAAATTAATACACCTGTGATTCTTTAACAATAACATGTCTTCATGCTAAGCATATGTTTAATCCTAAATTTTCATTAAATAGAATCGAAAGAATAATTTTCAATGCGCTGAATTAAGTTTCAATATATATAACTGGATTATCGGAAAATGTCGCTTCAAATTGTAAATTTAGCCGTGAATTCACGTAAAATGCTTAAAGCATCGCTTAAAGAAAGGGTATTACTTATAAGTGTAGGTCGTCCTTATTGACGAACACTATACTATTGATCATTCCACACCGAAATCTACTTACCCCGCAGCCTTTAGAACCATTTACATCTCAAGCTAAAATCTAAGCTTACACTATTTTACCGTGACATATCCTCCCTTTCTTCAATACCTAGCCAAAAGCACACTACAAGATAAGCAGCTCTGACGACAGAATCTGATTTAATCAGGCAAAACATCTACGCCCTTTGAAACGAACTTCGAGCAATGTAATGAATAAATAATTCTTTACAGTGCAAAAAACTTAAATTAGTTTGATTGAAGAATAATTTGAAAAGTCATAGTTTTGTTTTTTTAATTAACCAACAGTTAAGAACATATGTAAAATAATTTTTATTTAGATATAATGAGAAATCACAAATCTAAGACATGACGAGTGCACCTCGACAGTTGCAAAGGAGGCCACTACAGTCTGACGGTTGTATGATATAATCTCTTTTTTATTACCTTGAAATTTATGTTTTCCTTTAAATGTTTCTTATTGGCTATTTAAGTTTGATGCGTTGTCTTAAAGGTGTTTTATTTCTTTTGATGTTAACAGGAATGCAAAACTTTTCCCATTAACATAGTACAACCTTTTCTACCAATTTAAAAATAATTGGAAATTTTTATTTACAAAAAGAGATACATTAGATCATACAGCTTTGGAAAACTTATAAAACCAACAAATAAGTTTAGCCAACTATGATTTATACGTCGGAAATGGCACTATCTGCCAAAAAAGTTGCACCACCAATAGATTCCTTAAAAATGTAACAGAATAGGTAAAAATGTTTTCAGAAACATGCTAAAAGTTCCAGTAGTTAATATTAGACATTTTCTAAAATTTTATTTTTAAGTAAAATGTCAAAAACGAAATTAGATATGGATCAGAATGCTGTTTTAAAAAAATAACCAATGCTCATGGTAACCCTGTCCTGTTATCGCCGAAAATAATTGAGGTGCCCTAAATTCATTGAAACTGAGCTACCTTTTACTTCTTATTTACATATATATATATATATATATATATACAAAGCTATGATAAAGTTCCACGTACTAAGCCCATAATTTTGTTATATGACATTTTTTTGAAAAATTCTCGAACACATCAATTTTGTTTTCTAAAAAGACACTTCCGAACGAAAAAAAATTTTTCGATCGTCTTGTGTTTTTGAGGAATGGCGTCATCATCAAATTTTTTAAATAGTAACCCGCATTTTTTTTATGGATTTTGATAGACGTTCTCACCCGCTACATGATGACATAAACATTTTAGTACCTTACATAACAATTTTTTTGAGAAAAACACTCATTAAGTTTAAAA
>JAHWXV010654655.1:0-15296 GCA_024586415.1 Phrixothrix hirtus
TTGTAGGATTGCGGAAGTCTGGATCTAACATTGTATGATAAGGAGATTGATCAAGAACAATTACTGATTTCGCGGGAATCACAGTTAGTACATGCCTGAACTATTCTTCATAATGCTGTTTATTCATTTCATCATAGTAATCTTCTGACCCTTTTTTACCAATGAACCATTTCAAGCAACCTGGTAAAAATACATTTTCATTACCTATATCTAAAATAATAACTCTTTGTCCTGCCCCAGACGGACGTTTGATTCCACCTTTGTACCAGTTAACTTCTTGAATGGTTCCCCTGTAATTATTAAAGCTATCACGAATTTCTGGTGTAACAATTTCTACCCAGCCAAATTTTTTAGAGTAATTTGCGCTGAACCATGTTACATTAGTATAAAATATATTCCAACCTGCGTTTCTGTACCTTTTGATAGTCGATAAGTAATCCGCTCGTTGAGCAGCTATACTATTCTTCTCCATAAGTATCGGTTTACTTTCTAGTTTTTTATAGATGAAGTTCTTTTCTTTTACCCATTTGTTTAGCGTAGATGTACAAACTTGAAGAAAGTCAAGATTATCGTCTTTCATCCTTTGATTCAATTCCTTTATGGTTGGAAATTGTTTTTCCCTATAAAAAAGGAATATTTGTCTTCTTAAAATGCCTTTCATGAAATCATCAATTTCTATCTTAGGCCTACTACTTCTGGGTTTAGCTGCTGTAACAGTACCAGAAACCCTTTGTTCATGTTAAATCCTTTCAACACTGCGTGTGCTAATTCCCACACATTCTGCTGTTCGCTTTGTTACCTGTTGCAGATTAATATTATTTATGCCAAGTTTTTCCATTTCGAAATACTCTTTAATTTTCAATACAATTTTTTTAAATTGTGCGGATATGTCTTGAGATATTTTCTTTGGATTTTAGAAGAAGTAACACTTTCACCTTACAATACAGTGTGTATCATTATGCTCTTTTGCTTAAAATTGATTTCTTTTATAACAAATTTAAATCGTTATCACAAGGTCCTTGTGTGGATTTCCTTTATCAATATCTATTAATTTGAAAAATATTTATCAACAAAATCGGTTGGTATTATTCAAACCATTTAAATATGTTTACATTATTACGCAAAGGATAATTTCTTATAACAGAAACATGTTTTCCGCTTACCTCAGAATGACCGTCCATTCGGTTAGCTACGAATTAACACATCGACAGCAGTTATTTGCACCTTTTTCAAAATCTTTCACTTTCAGATATAAGACAACTTTTAATAATTTGTTAAAACCAATTAACTTTTGTTGTCCAAATAATATTAATACATCTTATAAAAAAGGAAATTTTCAATTTCTATCATAAATAACGGATTGCGGCGAATTTACCTTTTTTGTACAAAATAGAGAAACTACAAGTACTTCCTAAACTGTAATATACACCGTCTCTTTCTCAAGGTTTGGGCTGTGTACTACTCCAATTTCGTTAAATTTTGTTCACCAATAACAAAGTTATAAGCTTTTTAAAATAAGCATTCTGAGAACACGCCAAATTATTGCACTTTTTTGTAAAACATTTATATCATTTACGAAATGGCTTAAAGTACCAAAACGAAACTTCTCAATTATAATAACAAATGATTTATTGATATACTATAAAAATTATATAAAAATTGGCCCCACCGTTTTCGAATAAACTGGTTTGAAAGTGAACCGCCAATACTTATTATTTTAATAGTAGTCTATAAAATTTAACGAATATTTAATTTAGTGTGTATATTGTATGCTCAAAAGAATAACAAATGTTTAAATATCATATCAATGGCTCGGTAGTAATTTTAAGCTTTTAGGTGCACCGTACTGCGCTTTCCTTTCTATTTGATAATTTTTTGCGTCTTAGGCCAGGGAAGTTTTGAAATTTTGCAGACTTTTTACTCAAATTTAAGTTTTGCAGATAATCTATGAAAATGTTATTTAAGGTTAGGAATTCATTAGAAAGTAACGAAAGATTCAAATTACACTTTCTATACCCCTCGATTCTTGGAATCAATTTTTCAATTGATTTTTACGTTTAAAGGGCTGTGAAGTGAGAAAAAAATTTTTTTTTACTTTCCTTACCCTCTGAATCGTAGGTAAGATGGATATTTTCCTTAACAACTGGGTATCGATTTTTCAATTGGTCTTTAAGTTTCAAGTGCCTTCGACTGCGGAAAAAAACGGTTTTTAGGTTTCTTACCGTTTGATCATAGGTACAAAAGGTATTGCATTTGCTTTAAAAATTAGAACAAATCTTTGAGTGTCAATTATTCAACTGATGTTTACGTTTTGAAAGCTACCAACTCCCAAAAAGCAATGCTTACTTTCCCTTGGTCGTAGGTAAGGAAAATATTGCATTCACCTCAAATATTGGACATTGCATATTCCATTCTCCAAAAATTGGGTGTTAATTATCCAACTGATGTTTACGTTTCGAAAGCTACCAACTCCCAAAAGCAATGCTTAGTTTGCCTCGGTCGTAGGTAAGGAAAATATTCCATTCACCTCAAATATTGGTTATCAATTTTGCAACCAATATTAAAATTTGAAGTTTAAAACAGAGATTTTTACTTTCTCACGATCGTAAGTTAGAAAAGTATTGCATTAGTCTCAAAACTTCGATTGTAGGTAAGGAAAGTATTATACTCGCCTCAAACATTGGATATCAATTTTTCAACTAATAAATTACGTTCCAAAAATTCTTGACAACAGAAAGTGTGAATTTTATTTTCCTTGCCACTCGATCGTAGCTAAGGCCTAAACAATTGGAAATCAAGAATTCTCAACTCTATAAAAACCGATTTTTACGTTATTTACCGTTCCTTCGTAGGTAAGGAAAGTAATGCATCCGCCTAAAACATTGGATATCAATTTGTGTTTAATTCGCCTCAAAAACTGAAGATTGATTTTTAACTATCTTTATGTTTCAAGAGTCTTCAAGTTCTGAAAAAGTGGTCTTTGCGTTTCTTGCCCTTCGATCGTAGGTAGGGAAACTATTGTATTCGCCTTAAAAATTTGCTATCAATTTACATTTCAACTGTCCCAATATCCAAATAAGCAATTTTTACGTTCCCTTGATCGTAGGTAAGCAAAGAATTGTATTCAACTCAAAATTTGAATATCAATTTTTAACTAATTTTTACGTTTCTAGTCCTCAAGTTCTGAAAAGGTGATTTTTACGTTCCTTGCCCTTCGATCGTACATAAGGAAAGGACTGTATTCGTCTTAAAAATTGGGTATCAATTTTTCAACTAGTCGTTATGTTTCAAGAATCTTCAACAACGAAAGTACCACTCAATCGGAGGTAAGGCGTAAATAATTGGGAATCAACCTATTAACTGATTTTTAAGTTTCAAAAATCCTCAACTCTAGAAAAACAAATTTTATATTCCTTGCCCTTCTAAAGACGGGCCCGTGATACCCCCATATCACCCCAACACAAAAGGTCACTTTTTGGGAATGCACTCCTCTTTCAATAAATGCTCTTAGATTTTCTGATCCTCAAATGTGACAGTTTTGTTTGTTGATGAAACTATTTAGGTGGAAATGAGCTTCGCTAGTAAAGATAATTTTCTTTGAAAAATCATCTTCTTGTTTAGCATCTATTCTGGGAAGATACGTCGCTGTTCATCTCTCGGCTTCAATTCCTGTCTCAATTGCATTTTGCAATTATGCAAATGAAAATCCTTGGCCAAGATTCGTTGCGTAGTGGGGGTAGGAAAGTCCCAGTTGTTGGAATCGACGCCGAATCGATATTCCTGGTTCGTCCGCCACATTTTAATGAACGAAAGGGATGCTTTCCTCTGAACGCCTTCAACAAACACGGTGAAGTGCTTTAATTGTGCTTACAACCCCAGTTTGCTCAAATTTCTGAACAGTTGATTTCGTATACCAAAGTACTCACGTATTGTACGAAATTTTTATACACATTTCTGGATTGTGTATTGCTTCATGACTACTTTTGTGCACGTTTCTAGTTTGCAAACATCGCTTGACAGATGTAATAATCACCGACGTTTCAAACATATTCGTGCCTACTCTGCGTAAATCCTTAACGAATCACCCACTACAACTCCAGAAAACGCGAGTTTTACGTTCCTTGTCCTTCTATCACAGTTAAACAAAGTATTGCATTCGTTTGAAACATTGGGTATCAAAAAGTAATTTTTACGTTCCTTACCCTTAGATTGCATTTAAGGACGGTATTGCATTCGCCTCACAAATTGGGAATCAATTTTGCAACACATATTTACGTTGCCAGGATCTTCAACTCCAGAAAGAGCGATTTTTATTCTCGTTACCTCTTGATCGTAAGTAGGGAAAATATGCATTCGTCTTAAAAATTGAGTAACACTATTTCACCAGATCTTTACGTTTTAATTTTTCAAGTCTAACAAACAATTTTTGAATTTTGGTCTGGGTGTGGGTGTGTGTCTGTATGTGAATACTTAAAAATAGTGGAACAGGTTGAGATGAGGCTTATTAAAAAACTACCTCACAAAGATTTTTATAAAATTTTATCCTCAAAACGGAGCACTTTACTAAGGGTGGTTTTTGCCGGTCACAACTGTTGTACATGCAAGGAACGTGGGTTTAATTTAAAAAAACACGCTTTCTTCTCGGATAAGGAAGTAAAATCCTAGGTGTCGTGTCAATGTGATGTTTGGAACTTTACAAATCCCTAGTGGCGGTGGAACTCCTCCAGATTCGGCAAAATTCTAGTATGTATGGCGAAATGCCTATATAACAATTCTAATCCTCAGCCACAAAAATAAACAAACAAACAAGGGTGGTTTTTAGTTTTTTGAAATTTTCTCAAAAACGACTCTAACGATTTTAATTAAACTTGCTCGTTTACTTGATATTTTATATTGTATATAATGACATAAAAGGTTTTTTTGGGAAAATTCGTGAACTGGCTCTGCTTATGAAGAAAGTGCATAATATCAGACATTAAAGAAAATTTAAAATACCCTAACTTTTGTATTAAATTAGTTTTTATGGTACTTATTTTAGTCACAGTATCTTGTAAAAACCAATTCAATCGTTTTAGAAAGAGGGGTAAGCAAAGTCTTGTAAGTGTGTTTTTGAATCTTAAGGTCGTTTAACTACATAAATGTTATATCCCTATTATTTTATAATGAACGTAAAATAATATAACTAAGTATGTCCAATTCTTGTACTTGTAAGCGATACCTAAGCATAACGCACAGGTAAAGATTTGAGATCAACTTTAACAAATAATTGTAATTACTAAATTTTCCCAGTTTTCAAACATTTTTAGTTTTTAAAAATTAAATTAGTTTCAAGCAGAAGATAAAGTACAGAAACTACGACACGAAATTGCGTGCAATTTCATGAAATGCTATTCAGAACGTATTCCAGAGGGACAATAAGGATTGGAGAAAGGAAATACTGAATTCTTTAAAGTTTATTTAATTTTTACAGAAGCTTCTGAAGTAAGACCGAGTATCAGCGGCTCCCCAAACTATTTTATGCGTTGTCAGAAAAATTTTTATTTTTGTGTGCCTCAAATCATCTATGGACGTGTAAATGTGGCCCGCAGACAGTTATTGGAATGCTCGAAACCATTTCCGATAGATTTATATGAATTCAGCAAAATTTATTTGATATTTTTTATAGAAATAAATTGGGTCATCTTTCTCATCGATATCGTTTAATGTTTTATTAAATTATTATCATTCGCAAGAATTTGTGTTATGAGTCTAATAGATTTCCATCAAGTTATCGGCACAGTGTCAATTATGGCGGGGTTTATGATTACTCTGGAAAGTAAGAGCTATTTTATTTCTTTTCCCGCGTATATATTACACTTCAAAATCAAATTTTTCACGTTTACGATTTTCTTCTTGGAGTTAGGCTGTTTTATTGATTTCAGCTAAACTAGTCTCAAGGCACTAGGGGAACTGACTTTTATTAGTCTTATATGTTTTAAAGTAACACCTATATTACGTTCAAGTATCGATTCTTAACATGTAGTACTATTGAAATATGTATGTGTTTAGTTATAATAAAATAAAAGTAAAGTTCTAATTGTGACGTTTAGGAATTCGTTTATACTACACTCCTAATGTTAATTCACGTTCGTCACTGCTTGTTTGCATCTTTATATTTTTTAATTTAGTCCGACACTCAAAAAGGGCACAGGAATATTTTAGAAAGAACGGAAAAAAGATAATTATAATGTGAATTCGCCGTGTCGGAGCACATAAAATATTAGGAAAACGAACACCACCCTCTCATGGTTCTTAAAAAAATAGGAAAACTCACCTAATCGAAATATTCTCCCGCTGATTCGAGACATCATCCCATCTGTCCGACGTTTCTGAAACCCAAAGAGTCATCAACAGCACACACACCTCATTGTATTACATGAAACGTTTCTGACAGTTGATCCATAATGTAAAACACAATTTGCGGGAGACAAATAGAAGAAACACGGAAGATAGCACGACACCATGTCTGTGAACCATTGCCGGTTATTTCTCAATCACCTTTTAGTGCATTTGGTGTAGTTCGACAGTGATGGTTTGCTCATTTCGTAAAAAGTTCCGTTGAATAATTTTGTTTCCATACTACCATATGAGAAGCAAAACATTTTTTGGGTGTAGAAGTTTTACATGCCCCCCTGGCCGATCTAACTTATGTAACCATTGCGCTGAACGTTTCCAGTTAGAGCAGCAACTTTTTAAATCAAAGTTCTCGTGTACACTTGGTGAAGTACTGCAAGGCGTCAAATCATAAAGCACCCAAGAATTCAACATTTTTACTATATTCAGAGCAGCCAAACGTTGTGCAATTGTATTCCGGGCATTTCACGCATGTTTTTCGGCAACCGTTAATAATACCTTGCAGAACCTTATTTGGAACAATTCAGGGTTGATGATCTCCGATGCGCAATTTCAAAAACCAACAGTCCATTTGTTAACTTTACTCTACCCGAATGCTTTGTTGACGTTTCCAGCAGTTATCTACACGATTAGTTTGAAAATAATGTGCACGCACATAAACCACGTCTTCAACTACTTTTTCATACAGTTTAGACCCCTTTATAGTAGCTTTGTGAGGTTGCTCATGCGCAACTATCGAGTAATCCTATTACGTCGTGAAGGGGGTGATCATCAATGCTCCTAGCGAGCGGGCATTCCTTTGTACTTACCCAATATAAATTTCTAAAATATATTTTTAAAATTCTCTGTTCCTGAAGGAGAACAGATTACATTGTTAAGGAAAAAGTGTATTTTTATAATTTTAATTCTTGTAAAATATTAGTCATGGTCGTCTAAATATTGACCACATTATTGCCTAGTTAATTTGTGCATAATGATGCTTAAGAAGTTATCTAACAAAGAGCCAGAAATGGAAATCTATAACGGGCGAAAAGCCGTTTTGCGACCTTTAGGGTGCATACGATGTTATTTCCTGAACTAGCCAGATTGCACCGGTAGACAGTAGAGAAAGAGGGGGTTCCACGTTAGCTAGTAAATCAAATAGAGCTATACCCAGGAACGCCTTACAGTTGTTACAATTGAGGAAAGTCATAATCAAGGGCGCCACTTCGTTAAAAGACGTCAAGTTCTATGTTAGAGAAAAGTCAAAAACAAAGACTCCTTTTCCAAAACCTATAATTCGGAACAACAATGGTATACTTACTATGTAGGTGGTAAGCGTACTCCACTGGATTTAATCTTCGATCAGATCAAACTAGACACAAATTAAGATATTTTACTTACTTAATTCTAGCAATTCCCTGAAAGAATGAATAGTTACTAATTCTAAGGATACTTATATTTACGAAATAATAAAGTCTGTACTAAATAAATCACTGTAATAATAAAAAGGTAAAATATACAGTTAAGTAAAATACTCTGATAACAAAAAGAAAATAAAAAAACAATTGGTTAACTATAACTAAAGTAGGGACCCCTGGGTTTTTACCGCTTACAATTACTTATAAATTAGATAATACATTCGGCCTTTGAATGATGGCGTTATTTAACTAATCAAATAAACTTAGTACGACTCGGTATACTATTTACAAAAGTTATTTCAACTGTCTTTTGTTTATAACTTGATCGAACTAATCGTTCCAGCAGAGTATACGAAAAAGGGGGTTGAGCTTTTGAAAGAGATGGTTTGAAGATTACGTCGCGGTAATGTTAAGGTAGGGGGATCCACTTACTTGATGTTTTAGAATTCTGCGACTTCCCGAAGGAATTGGAAAACCGTGCTGCCTAGGGCTTCAATTTTATCGTACATGTGTGTACGGCACCATCAGATCCTAAACCCTTGTATAGAAATCGGACGTGCATTAATGGCACTAACCCAAATACAATCCGCCTTTGGGTGAAAATAGACCGAGTTTCCAATAATTCAGTCTCCTTTTACCTCACTTGAACTTGAGTAACTTTTCGATTATCTTATTTAAATTTAACCTTGGCACGCATTAAAGAAAGCGTCCTGCTGTTGCACCACTCTAGCCCCAACTTGCTGTTTTCGCATCTCTCAGAACCTAAGGCGAGTAGGCGGGGTTATTGGTACTATTTTTACAACGATTGAAGCTTGCTTACAAATTTTGTTAACGTAATAATTTCTAGAATATTATTTTACTTGGAATAGTTATAATTTTAGATATATAATTTTTATTGAAATGTCAACGCGATATTACCCAATATGTTCAAAAAATAATCCTGCATTTTTATATACAAGGTATCTCTAAATGATTGTTAATAATAGTGTCAAATTTCAGACGCGCTTACAAACCTTATTTTAAAAAACCAATTTCCGTTTTAGGCTGTTCATTCTCAATTAGTACTCAATCTCAGAAATTCTGAAATTAACGTTATCATGAAATTGAAGGGCAGGCTAGGGCGCCAGTTTCACCTCACCGAAAGGGAGCTAACATGCGGCACTTCATCTTACAATATACACACTTGGATCTACAGTGTTATGAGTAAAAACCAATAAACGTTAGTATTATTTATTCGAGATGAAGATTCTGTTTGTATAAAACATTTTGCCAACTTTACATCCAAAGCATCTTTTCTGAGTACGTTTTAGCTCTTTCAGTATCTATTTACTAATCCAACACCATTTATTTTTGAACAAGATTAAAATTTTGGATTTTTCAGATTAATTTCTGCATCCTCTTTTTACTAAGCGCTTGCCATAGCTTAAAGTACATTATATGTGTTTTAGGATTTAAACACTTTCTAACTAGGCGTAACTAGTGATACTTATTCATAAACAATATTAATCGTTTACTTAGTTATTTCTTAAATATATGTCAAAGTTAGTTCATCCCCCCAAAACTAAACGTGCATAAAAATTTACAAATTAATCAATATCTTACCAAACGTGGTAGTTTTTGAACAATTTTGCTTCAAGTTGGCTTTATTTTACACCGTGTGAAAATATTACTGACCAACCTCTTTGCGCATATTTTTAAATTTTTGGTATATTTTGGGGTAGATAATTTTGCGATTAGCTTTCATATCGAAATCATAATTAAATGCACCTGTAAAGTTTTTTACCATAGTTGCTTTTACGTACACGTATAAACCATATTTCGGAGCATATTCATTAAATGTGTTAGTGAAAATTGTAAGTCAATGCGAATTTTGAATTATATGATATATAGGCTAAAGTGAAAATGTAAGCTGCACCCAACCTAGACCAAAAATAAGTATTTTATAAAGCTTCATTTATAGAATTTCCGCAAAGAATTCCTGCTCGTCTTCGGGTACCGCATACGTATAGAGTATTCCAACATTTAGGTAGCCTTTATTTCTCTATTTATGTACTTATGCTTAATAGCGTCATTTAAATATAACTTATTATAAGGACCGAAATGATTGGGATGGGTGAAACATAAATAAAAGCTACACCCAGTTTATCTTATACAATAACCAGATTAAAGCATAAATTGTTCAAGTACTTCAAGGAACTTCGTAAATTTTGAAATAGGTGTGAATTTAATATACTTTAAAAAACGATACTAAGTAACTAAGTATGTATAATTAATTACTGATACAGTTGCGAAAAGTTTATTTTATATTTAATTAATAAGGTTTCAAGGTCTACTGGATTTTAATTGTTTCCATTCGCAAATATCATAGCAACTCTCACAAGGGTCATTAAAAAGTCGAAACAAATAATACAAACGTTTATATTGACTTAATGATTTTTCATGGTTTTCACAGTTAATCCATACGTGTAACTCAAGCACAAAGAATGAATCAAATTTCAACACGCTTTTAATTCCTTTGATACCTCAATCTACCATATTCAATTTATTTGATCACGAAAGTTTATAAAATAAATAGATGAGTTTAGTAAATTCATTTTGGTGTTTTGCGCTCTATTAATTATTACCGCTCAGGAGTAACTGGAATGATTGAACTGTAATTAATTTCTCGTGCTGGAAATCAATTTAACGACTAAACTACTGATGCTTAATAACTTTCAGTACTAGTTTCTCAACTTTAGATTGATTATTTTTAATTGCATTTCCAGTTGTCCCAAAAAAAATTTTAATAACGATTTACATTTTAAAATAAGAAATAAAGTTTCGTGCAAATATTAAATATTTCAAAATTTTTTCAATATAACAGTTAGTAATACCTTTGTTTATTGACTAAGATTTGTTCTTTAAACAACTCAAGGTTACTAACATGAATTCGTCATGAAATTAGACAGAGCGGGAACATCATGTTTAGTTTAAAATAACAAACTATAATTGGATTCCAAAGACAGGTTGGGTGTTACAATAACAACGAAATCGGAGTCTTGGGTCTTGACTCTCGCATTTTAATTGCAAGTCGTTAGTTTCAATTATATTGAGTAGTGATTGTGCTTTGAATTAGTGAAGCGTTCGTTTAAACTTCGATCTGCGTTTCTAAAATTAGCACAAACTCATCCAAAGTAGTGGTTAGCACGGCGTTTAAAAATAAAGATACAACTCACATTCAGACAGCAGTAGTGGAGAAAATAATTATTTTTATTAAATAAAATTAATAAAAGTTACTACGGAATACAAGTTATACCGAGCAATTTACGATAGTGAACACGTGAACAATCGCAATCTCACTTTCATTAAAAATAATAGGCATAGTGAACGAAAAGACAAATGTGCTAAACAAAACGAAGCGCTGCATTGAAGATTGAAGCAGATTCTTTAGAATCCAACAGCGAGAGTAACTAAGTAAAGAATTCTCATCACATTATCTAAATACGTATTGAATAAAATTTTTAGAATTCTTGAATCGTCGCACACAGACATTGTATTTATTAAGGTAAATAGAAATAAAATCATTTTAAATATTAGTATGCGAATTATTTAAAATTTTTAAAGTGTTTTGGTTATTCTTTTGTAACATTTAACTAAATATTTACCTCAAATAAGTCTAATTAGTTACTAGGTCAAGTTCAGACAATTAAATAATCGTTTGGAAGCCATCATTTGTGAAATATTTTAACATATATTCTTGAATAATTATTTGCTTATGTTTATGTTTGAATTAATTGCTTTTAATTTTAATAAATATTTAAAAATCTACACATTTGTATTGTCTTTGTTCATTAACCCACTCACGTACACGTCTTAAAGCATATAAAAGAAATCGGGCAAGTCAAGTAAAAGCTCGCATAATAAGATAATTAAATTTAATATTTACTTCGATTACTTTTGCTTAGTTTAGTTCAAAATTGGTCAGATCATAAAATATAATTAATCCTGACAATACAAGTAAACACACGAGGACACGAACTTTTAGAATAAAAACAAAATATCCAAATATTGCTCTAATCTCATTTTCGACACTGCTGTTGCGTTATTGGGGAGGATTGCACTACATAATTACTCAATCAAGTACGAAAAAACAAGCGGAACTTCGAGAACAGTACAACCGCCCATTTCACTTACATTTAATTGGTGTCTTTGTTAAACGTTAAATCATTGTAACGTAAACAAATATATTCAGAAATCAAAATACGTTGATTGCAAAGATAATTCCTGCATGCTGCGAAATAAAGTATAATTTATTGTATAAATACATTTATATTTACAATGTATACACTTAATGGATTCATATTTAATAATGCATAAAGCGTACCTACGGTTAAAGCACACCATTTTTAAGCCCTACCGATTTAATTTGACGCTTTTATGAAAAAGCAATAACAGCTGTCACTTTTAGTTATTCAATGCAAACCCTAACGATTACAAATTAATAATACAGTACAGACTGAAATGTAAATCGAATCTAATTAAGAGCAGCTTCTCACACCTACGAACTTGATGCTGGATATGTACTAAATCTACCAATCTATATGTATGTACACATGTTGACATTTGATCTAATTATAACGTAAGCTTACAAATTGTGTGACGAAACACTCGGTAAAATTAATTTACCCAATAATTACATTAAATTGTAATTAGTGTAAACCTAGAATTGACAAACTAAGCAATTTTAAGATTCATTGTTAAATTACAAATACGTACAATAAAACAATTGTTGTTTTTGTCCGTCGCTGAAGTTTCGGGATGTGGCAATTTCCTTTGGCACTGTGGTTTCGCTTAAGGGCATTCTTACAGGTTTATATAGAGTGGAGAACATGTATGTGTTATTTGGGTTGCATAAGTTTCGTGCGTATGTATAAATGAACAATGAGTTAATAGCGTGCCACAGTCAGTTTTACTGACAATAATCGTAAGGTTAATCTGCACATAAAATAAATTACGCTTTGAAAGGCAATTAGCACACACTAGAGCGCTAAAGTTTATATGCCAAGTTTATAAATAAAATGAACATTGATTAATCGATTATTTCTTTCGAGTTCTCCATACAGACATGATTTTCGTAAAAGCATAACCGCGTTAACAAGGATAAGACTAACGTGACTACATTTGCTTAATATTTTTTTAATATTTGGTTATACAGAGTATTTGTATATAAGCGCATTGTTTAGTACACGTGTACTCGTGCACTTAGTGAACCCAAATATGTAAAAAGTTTTCTTCTAAATTGAAAGAAAATATTCGAAAGTTTTTGCATAAAAATCTGTCACGGATACGAGCTTGTCCACGCTTTACTATAAAACATAATTGAAAACATAAATACCACTTTGTTCCTGTTTACAAAATATCATATTACGTTTACTATTCATGTACTTTTTCGAGTCCATGTTCGTCAGTCGAACGACTTTCTCTTATATCTATAGATATGAAAATAATGTCCACAAATGATTAAAATATTATTAACGGATATTTTTGGTACAATAACTGTAACGGTCGCTCATCCAAGTTAGTGGACAGGCAAAACGTTGTTTAACGTCAGAGATTTTCTCTGATAACTCATTTCAATGCATTTTCTCAGAAAAACTGCTAAGTTTGCGTAAAATAGCATCAAAAACATAAGAACCAAAGCAAGTTTTCGAGCAAATTGTAAAAAAACTTCAAAATCGCAAGAATAAAGTGTCAATTCCGGTTATTCGATTTTAACTAAATTAATGCCTTCTCGTGTATGAAAGATAGGAAACTTAAATATAAAATTTCATTTTTATATGATATTTAGTTTTTGAAATATGTTGTTTACAATTAACACTACTTCTGGGTACTCCGTTTTCAAAAATTAATTAAAGAAACTGCTTAGTTCATATAAAACGGAATTAAGTAGCCAAGAAATATAAGTTTAAGAAAACCGAAAAATGTAAAATTCGCAAAATATCTAAAGGCGATTATTCGATTTTAACCAAATCCTTAATTTTGCATACAAAGTTAGTTATGACCTCAAATATGTTTCCATTTAGTTAGGAATTTTAGTTTTATAGTTATTTTATTCCGAGTTACTAGGTTACTTGATTTACGGAAAATTATCGGAGAAACCGCCTGAATTATATGAACGTATATTACATGGTTAGAAAATATAATAAGTTTAAAACGAATCCTTAGAGCCGATTTCGAGAAAATCGTGAAAACCCAACAAATGACAAGAGTAAAGTGGCACTTCCGGTTATTCGACTTCGGTCAAATTCTAGCAGTCGCATGCTGTAATGGATACAAACTTAAATATAAAATTTTGTTTATCTATAATTTTTCGTTTTTGAGATATCGTGTTCACAGGCACACATACACGCGCGCGCAAGCTCACGCACACGAAAACGCACACGCCTGCCCTCACGCACGCACACACATAGACCAATTTCCGAAAACATAATTTTCGGACTCAGGGGACCAGAAAACGCGCATTTCCATTAAATTTTGGACGAAAACAATACCTATACCTATATTTCATCTAGGGTAGGAGAAAGTAATAATAGAACGTATTTTATTAAATCGACTAAATTTTCGCTTTTCTATAAAACTGTTTATCAATTATTATTTGTAAATTAAATGACTAAACAAGGTAGTTATTACATATCTACAATTAACATGTTTTAATTTGGTAAGCATGTATAAAATTAAAGCTTGTTTGATCCACATTAATTTGTATAAAAGATATGTTATTACTGTATACAAATTAGGTCAAATTTGCATCAAACTTATTTACCAAATTGATTTTAAACTATTTTCACAAAATTTAAATTATACATAACGCCATTGCATGCAAAATTAATAATATTTAATAATCAGCTGATATGTGTAAAATCGTATACGTCATTCTATTGCTAGAGACTTAACGCTTATTGTTAGAGAAAGTAGACTAAAGCAGAAGTAGATGGATAACTTCAATTACATCTATTTTGAAAAGTATGCAACTTAGACACATAGTTTATGCACGTTTTTTGTCGTGCCTATCACGATATATTTCTTGTTAACGTAATATACCTTATTTTACGGACACCCTATATGTGTTACTAGATAAAACTTTTTATATCTAATTTAATTAACATCGAAATATTCTAATGAAATTTAAGTCAATAATAACCTAGGAGAAAAATTGGTAATTTACAACGTGAACCTTTTTCATAAAATAGGACGTCTTTGCGACTTAAATTGGATTAAATACAGAGGATAATAAAATCTCAGGTAGTGTTAGGCAAATAAGAGGGTTGAATGGCATCTTTTATCTAACAAGGAAAGGGCCCTAACCCGAACTCAGCGATGTCATTGATTTTTTGATATGTTGTAAAACATCAAAAAATAAAAGCCACATATTTTTTTTATCTGCTGTAAAGCACTTTTAAGACATGAAAACCACCCTCAAAGTTCACCCCCAAAAACGGTTTTTTAATATATCTCCGCTTCTAA
>JAHWXV010654745.1:0-10532 GCA_024586415.1 Phrixothrix hirtus
ATATATATATATATATATATATATATATATATACAAAGCTTCTTGACCTATATTAAGTTCTTTCTTCCAGGTGTTTATTAGTTACTGTTATATGCAGTGAATTGGATCAACTTGTGACTATTTTAAATTACAGAATTAATTCCCTCGGATTGTTAAGAAGTAACTTATACCCTTAGTATTTCAAATCAACTAGTGATATTTGTAACTGATTTAGCTTCCTTGGATCTTTTATTTATTAAAATAATGAACTTAACCTAATTTAATAGTACCTCTGCACGTGAATCTGGATTCTTCTGATCACAAACACTTTTTTGCACTCTTTTATACTCAACTTATGAATATGTTGGCTCTTTCAGCGAAATACGGGAAGAGGCCCCCTTTTTAGCTGCGTCTGCCTTTTTATAACATTTTTTTAAGTAGTAGGGATTTTTCTACCACCCCTATGACATTGGCCACTTGTCTTTGTGCCTCGTTCCTATGTTTAAGATTGGGTCAACATTTTTGAAAGTTCATTCCCTTTGTACTATACAGGAAATATTAAGATTTCAGCTTATGTTTAGGATCTCATTCTAAGGTAGTATTACATTTATGAATAGGTTCTTTTTCTAAAGCAAACTTATTACTAATAGTTATAAAAATCGCGGGTGAATCATAACCTAATGACTTGACTTGTGATTTTTATGTTGAAAACTTTTTAATTTTGAATTCATTTAATTTAAGTATATTTAAATTAAGAGGTTTTGAACAACTTTTAAGAAAACAGGTAGCCAAAGGGTCTATCGGTATTCCATTAATTTTATAATTTTTACATATCACAATTTTATTTAAAATATAAACTCTTGGACAAAATTAACGCATCAACAAAGGTTTTCATTATAACTTTCATAATTTCACTGAAATAGCAATAATAGCAATAATAATAATAATGTACACATATATACATAAAAATTCAGAAAACAAGTGTTTTTATTGCCTATAAACTACAATACTGTGGTCCCTAGATTTCTTAATAATAAAAGCGTAAAAGTTCAAACTAATAACTTACATATCATTTCATTTCATTTCTGACGTCAAAATATGATTCCAGTTCCTTAAGGTAGTTCCCGAAGTCCGCAGCAATATGGGCTTGAACCAAATTAGTCTCGTCGATTTCGCCATTAAGAAAACTTTCACAAAATTCTCTTATCAAACTTTGCAAACAGTTGTTGACATGCAGCATTTGTTTTGACATCTTATTCTCCATAGTAACCATATTCGCATTCGAAATCGGTAAGAAACGCCGTCATTATAATTAGTTGACGAATTCCTTCAACCGCCAGCATCTTGTTCGTGACTTTAGTTTTTATGCCTTCAAACATAACATAACGGATGTTAGAGTCATTTCCATTACCGTCGTTGTTATTATTAGTAGTGGTCATTTTTTTAAAATTTATATTACGATTAATGTAAGATGCCAGTACTATATGTCTTTACGGATAAAGCTAAAGTAATACTAAACAATCTATCTACAAATGAGCAATCTTATACTAGAAAAAGGAGAAGATCCCCTAAAAAGCTAGAGAAAATTTGAAATGAATCATGCGTAGAAACTATTATTATTATAACTACAAGTACTGCTACTATTAGTAAGATAGAGTGTGTATGTTTTTTAGCAGTTAATTAGTTTTGCATTTTCTAACGTTAATTTTAAGAAATTCAACGCATGCAACAGCAGCAGCATCAAACTAAATATTTATATACATACGTATTCACATACCCGCTTCTATTATGTTCATCTTTGAAATGCATGCACCTACCTGTCTCCTTAAACTGTGTATAAGAGGAAATACGGCTTCAATTGGTACAGCAGTTTGTTCTCGATTCCTGCTCCAATTACCGCTTTAATGAACGCGTTTTCATCGTCAGCTGCAATGGTAGGATTCACGAGTGCGTTGTATTTTTCTATGTGGTCAAACTTATCGATGAAGGAATAGCATATTTGAACACAGGTTTCGTATATGTCACCGTTTGAGTAGCTTCCTTCTAGCAGCCTGTGCATCCCTTTTGTTCGTGTTTTCAGCATCGTTATCAGTGACCACATTAAAATTGATTAGAAATTGCGAGGATGATAACAAGTGCCGTAGACGACGTACCGCGTCAACCTTGCTATTTACTTGTAAAAGATCCCCCTCGTTAGATACGTAGTAATGAACGCGATCTTGTGACGAAGAAGCTGTAGCTATTTTTACATTTTTATGCAACTTTTTAAATAACGCGAGATATATCAGAGATGTTGTTGCTAATTCAAACACTAATTTCTGAATGAAGTTAAGCATTAAATTTACTTTATACCTCGCTTGTTCACTAGTCAAACTTTATATCCCCCTTGTTTAAACACCTGTTATCTGAACTCTCGGTCGCTTCAAACCGACCTGTTAGAACAAGTCAGTTTGTTTTTGTCTGAAGGCCAACTGTCTACATATTTCTATTAGATAAAACCTTCCTTTCTTTCTTTCTAGAACTTTGATGTTATTTTTATATTAATAATAATATGAAATCAGAAACCAAAAATTTAAAGATTTGATATTGTTTCAAGTACAGTACGCTTTATTCATTTTTTGCAGTATTGTTATTACAATGCTAATTTCATATTGACATAAAATCTTGTAACTAAATTTTTTTATATAAATTGTTACCATAACTAGTAGTATTATAGGGGGAGAGAGGTAATTAAAATGAAAATCAAGTATATTAATTAATTACATAAAGTCTGATGACTCGTATATGTACGTATGCATACATGCACTCAAGCATGCATGCACGTATGTATGTATGTATGTATGTATGAACGAATGTAAATATTTAAATTCAAAACAATTTTAAGTTCGTGAAACAATCTGTAATGATAACATACACGCTCATCGTTAAGATCTTGTATAACAATACTAATAATATACGTTTATGTAATTAATCATAAACTTGATTTTAAGATTTCTAGCTGCATTTTTACTAGTTTATTATCTTCTGCTTTACAAAATTTCAATAAGCTACACATGCATATAAAATGATTTTTCTTATTAAAGATCGTTACCGTCTACCTGGGTTAACATAAAGTGCCCCCACGCTAATGTTCCTATACCGTCTTTAAGTAGCTAGCGTTTATCGTTTAAATGAGACAATGCAATTTTTGATTGTTTGATTGTATAAATGGAGTGTTTCACTGATTTCAAAGTATACTGATCTTTAATTATTTGAATATGCTTTTGAAGCCAGTCTAAATAATCGTTAAGTTATTTCGTTTTTTACTACATTAGCGACAATACCTTTAGCCTTTGTACCTGCATACTATATATTTTGTTTTTCAAGCCCACAAATTTCAAAAATATTCTTCCACAATACTCATCTTTCATTTTACCTAAAAATTTTTTATTAACTAACTGAATTCCGTAGGGTTTATCGCTAGCATAGTTGGAAGTATCAAATGTATCTACAATATCTTTAATAAACATATATAAATCATCACATTCTATCAAATACGAGAGGGAATCGGTATAGGAACAACATAGGCTTATTTTATTTAAAGGAAACGATTTTAGCATGAAATTTTAATGAAAATTGTATATGAGAGTCTTAGATAAATCTAAAATTGAGGCTCCTATGAAGAACGGCCGATTAAAAAGCACTTCATTTCTGTTTAGTTCGATAGCGACCAAATTCTCATCGAAAATTGTACAACTACGAAACGTAGGTAACGTAATATAACGAGCAGCTCCGTACCTCCCGTGCTATGTTGTTGATAGTCGGGCGTCTCTATGTTTACGTACAGATTCCATTGTTTTACCGTATACCAAATTTATCATCAGTTTACAATGATTTTGTTTAAAGACATTAATTGCGCCCGCTCTTAAAGCTGTATTCAGTTTGATATATTTTTTGAGCCAGGGGAACTGGTCAAACTTGATCGCTCTATGTATTTTAGCTAACTTTAAACCGGCCTCTAAAACTTGCTTTAAATTGTCATAATGAATTACGTATTTCTGTTTAGAATAAAGAGTTAAAAGCAGTTTCGTTTGCTTACCTCCTTGTGATGATATACGATGTTCGCTACAATAAGGTAAGCTATTATGTAATAAGTGCAGCTCCTTCGGGTGCTCTAAGTCTACTTCAAACACATATCCTACATCGCCCTCATTCGGAATACCCATTATGTTTATGCTATCAATTTCTCCTTCCGTTAGCTACTTAAAACCACCGGTGGATAGCGAATAACAGATTACAAACCCATACATGTTATTAATATCAAAGTAAGCTAAAAACTTGCTAGATTTCTTCCGATCAAAGTCGTTCATGTAACGACTATTCGCTTCACAGTATGTCGGTTCGCTTTCGCTAATACCACCAGTAATTGCTCTTTCAAATAACAAAATCATATCAACGTCAGTTAATAGATGTAACTCAACTTTGGTATACTTTAGAGCTGCATCCCAAGAAAAAGCCGGAATGATTAAATAACACGAGGGGTCTAGGCCATAACGCCTATAGGAGATATCTCTAAAATTTTCGAATATGGAAACTAACATTAAAACATTGCATTTCATGCACAAGGGACAATAGTCGTCTAGATTTTTAATGTTAAATTCACGTCAAAGTTTGCAAGCGTGTTGATAATCTTCCTCATATACGTTTGCTAGCTTTAAAGAACTGTAAAATGCTTCTCTAGGCGGCAGTTTTGTTTCGCTAAATTTTGATCATTTATCCATGAAAGTAACAATCAAATTTGATCGTCGCTATATAAATCGTCTGAGGCAAATTGTGATCTTAAAATTAAAAAATTATCCAATGCTAAATACGAGACCAGTTTTTCTAAACTGCTATTTAAAAATTTAACGAATCTATAAATCGAAATTCAATATTAGTGCCGTTATGCATCCACTTGATAAATAAAATGTAAGTTTCTTTAGTTTTAGGAACTATACTTATATATACCGGGAATGAGCGTCTCTAAACTTTTAATGGATAAATGACTATCATAACCGGAAAGATTGTGAAATACCAACGGAACAGTTCATTTTGTTTTATAATTTAAATTACACGACTTGTGAGTAGCACCTCTATATTCTCCCGTTAAGTGACAATGAGCTCTAACCCATTCAGACATGTTTTCAGATGACGCGAAGAGTTCCTTACAAATATGACAAACAGGTGCTAAATAAAATACCAATTGCTGTATCGAAGTTAAAGGTTTCATCGGAACAACGTTATCAAAATATGGCGCCAATTCAATTGAAATTCTATTTAATTCGTTCGTAAACCATTCTGCCGCATCAGTAGTATGGTGATATCTGTAGTATGAAAGCTCAGGTTTATATTTATAAAAACGAAATAGCCGATACTGCTAACTTCATGACCATGGAGTTTATTTAGCTTACTTTGTTTACCGTTACCTGATTCTGATGATGACGGATCTGCAGCTGCCGCTATAACCTTGTTATTTAAACATTCAAAATTGTATTTTAGAGGCGTTAGGTTTGGGTAAAATAATTTGACAATTAATATCATTCAACTTTCGTATGCACGCTAGTGGCCTAACTTCTTTTAAGACCTAAATTTTGTATCTAGCAATAATGGTATTTTGTAATCGCAGATAGGTCCTCCTTCTTCCTATTGTTTTCGATAAGTATTTCCTGTAACGTAAGCGTGTCTCTATCATCATCGTCGTCGTCCTCATATTCGTTATCCGTATCACATCTAGCACTTTTTTTAATTCTATCTCTATACTTCTCCCTAATTAGCAATAAATTTACGTGATTACTCTTGCGTGATACGGTTATATATAAAGGTATGATGGTATATTGTCCACTCTTTAATGACAATCCGTACACACTCAACGAAAGTGTTGGATTTAATTTTAAACGTCGTTTAAAGTTATGAGAATTAACGCTTATTAGAAAGGAGATGTATTGAATATTAGGTACGCTAAAATGAGGATAAGATGATATACAATTAGAATTGATCCTTGCCGGAAATAGAGCGGCCATTATAGACCAGGCTAAGCAATAGTTATCACGATTACGTATATCTTTGCATGCTTTTTTAAGTTTTATGGTGCGAGGTAGTTGAATGTACGGTTCTCCCGCAGTTAAGTGCGTAAACATTTCATTTGTACATTGATTAATGTTAATGGGTAAGGCCGCAATAGAGATCAACGTCCATCCGAAATCGCGTTCTTGAAACGACTCTAGGCAATGTAAAATCTCGTCCGTTACGTTTGCTTTAAACCATTCCTTCAGGGGTTTCTTTGCCAAATCTGTTGCTAGTAATCTAGCATTTTTTGTCGTAAAGGGAAAAGTCTCTTTGAGTAATTTCATATCTTCAGTTACGGGTTGTTTTACGAATTTGGCTGAAAATTTCGTATTTATCTTAAAGATTTGACACGGTTCGTCCAACGCGCTCCTTTTTCTAGCCATATTAACCCATTCTACGCTGAAAAAGGACAAAAAAATCCTCTAAAAAGCCATCTAAGTTTTTATGGGTTATATTAATTACATTCTCGCATCTGATACGTTGCAACAACGTGCTTGAGTGGTGAAACTATTTTACGCGCCGCGAACGAATTTCTGATTTCTTATAAGTCGCAATTTGACGGCGATCTACTTGTTCCCTCCTGCATCCAGAATCCTGTTCTTTTTCAGCATATATTTACATTTACTTTTAATTCGTTAAACTTAACTAGATATTTTTAAAACGTAAATAGTACGGTGTTTTTCTACTCCGTCTGGCAGCTATAAACAATTATAATAAATTGCTCGATTACCTACTTTGGTTACATAATCTTTGTTTAGTTTTAGAATGAAACAGACACACGGTTTGGAAGCTGCATTGATTTTTATCAACCAGTTCAGGATTAAAACCCGGATCTTAATAGTTACGACCCGTAATGTTACCTGTTAATGACCCTTGCATACTCGGTCTAGATGAATGTCTACATAGTTACCCTAGCGATCTCGCCAAATAAATTTAATTAACAATGTATATACATTTCAACAACTAAGGACAGAGATTTACGATCTATACATTTACTGAAATTTTCAAAATTAAAGAAAATGAATAATAAAAATAATGATTTACAATATTCAATTACAAAATCATATAGGAAGCAAGTAATGTTTACAAACCTTCGGTTGTTTCCCTTTTGAAACTGCTGACAGGTAGTAAACAAGACTTTATGATGTTTAAAGGTGATAGATTGGTTAACGCTCGAAGTCTTTTATTCTCAATAAATTGTAATTATAAATATTACACGTTTCGGGGTCTTATTTTGATTCCATCATCAGATTTAAATAAGTCAAGAATTAATTAAAATCAAAAGAATTGTAACATTTTAGATATTAATTAAATAATTTAGTATGTAGAAATTCCATTAATAATTTTTTTTATAATGTAACTGTTTGAATACTTAATGAATGAAATCATTTAAAACATATAACAATTAGACGTGGACTCGAGCTTAATTTCAAAAAATATATTTATTGACCGAGAAAGAGATTTCCATTTGAATGTGGTTTTAATCCTAAATCTTCAGCACGGCTTCCCTCATCATTAAAATTCTTTATCATTACCTTATTATTCTTAATTTTTGACATGTCTAGTCCTCGCCTAATTGTCATGTTTTAAATTATTTCATTCATTAAAAGGCTTCAAACAGTTACACTATAAAAAAATTTAAAAAATGATTAATGGCATTTCAACATACTAAATTATTTAATTAGTATCTAAAATGTTACAATTCTTTATATACAATGATTTTAATTAGTTTTTGACTTATTTATATCTGATGATGGGATCAAAATAAAACCCCGAAACATGTAATATTTTCAAATAAATACCAAATTTAACAACATTACAATTACAATTTATTAAGAATAAAATCCTTCGAGCGTTAACCAATATATCACCTTTATTAATCATTCTCAATTTAAAGAATGGATGAACTTTGTAAATTTTGGAAACTTTAACGATGTTACAGCCCTCACATATGTGACACAAATTAAACCATTTACGTCTTCTACTTTCAACAGACCTTACAACTTGGCTACGCTTGATTGATTCAGCAGCGATATTCACGCACAAGCAAAAATAAGATGAAATTGTGTCTTCCAATCTTATATTAATTTTCGGACATCCCACTACTGTATTTTCTAACCAAGGGCTGATTCCAGATTTCGAAAATTTTAGTTTCATGTTTGAAATAACGAACGTTTTTCCTTTGCATTTTGCAGCTTAGGCCCCCGGTTTCTTTTATGGTCGGCAAAAGATACCTCCCTTTTGGCGGTGTCTTTACTCTGAGAAATTTTATGTAAACGTTTCATTGCATAAGTCCGTTTTACTTTCCGATGCTTTGAAGCTGGTCATATTACACAAGTTTTAAAATCACGCGCAATTCGTTTATTCCTGCACTTTACAACTAGTACCCTTATAAATTTTTATAGTCTGTGAAACTTAGTTTAAACCTAATACTACTGGTTACTTTATATTACAAAAGACTTATTTTAGAAATTTAAACTAAACGATAGTTTATATAATTTTCTAATGTTAAAACAAGTAATTATTTGCTTATTAATTATGGTGCCTAACAACGGCCCCTAAATGATTAAGTTTTCCTGAACTCAAATTTAATCTATCGTTCTGTTCACGATCATCAGATTTTTTTTATCTCTTTAATAGTTATTAAAAAGCTAGTTAATGAATTAATTAAATACCTAGTATACTTTGAAAATTCATTTCTTTGTAATTGCATTTCTCGGTATCGCGATAACGGACGCCTAGCAGCTATAGTCCACGTATATTTTACACTCAAAATTTTATAGATCTGTTTAATTCTTACTAATGCATCACCGCTTGTTGAAATTATGTCATAATCTCGATTTTTTATCTTTGCTCCTGTTTTTATTAATGTAACTGATGCCATTATTTCGTTAAAAATATACAACTATTTTAAATTGATAATCAGCAAGCAAATTTATTACTATCTAGCATTTAAACTCTATAATTGAAATCTTACATAATTAAGAACGTGCCTTGAACTTTAACTTTATATGCTCTATAGATAATTAGTCGTTTTTCTCTTTCGACAATTGCTTTATAAAATAAACTACAAAACTAACTTTACCTACTTTTTAAAATTTATTTTACTTGAATCTTATACTCAAGATTTATATTTGAAAGAAGTAAGTAGGTTGATAGGTATCTATTTAATAAAATTTATTTATTATTAAATTAAAAATGAATCCGTATGTTTTGTAAGTGTTCTTCTTCTCATTTTTAGTTAACAAACGTTTAAAAACAAAATTTCTACATGAAAATCATACAATTTATATAATTACATACCCCAAAAATTACATAAATGTTCTCCCTCTCTCATCTCAATTGGAAAACAACTTGCATCCTTCATTATTATAGGCTACGAGGATTGTTCAAGGCACATTCAAATCGCGCACACATACACATATATGCACTTATTAACTATTATTGTTGTTTGTCTATATTTTTAACACCCATCACTTAGATATATCAGATTCCTTCCTTCTCATCCTCTTCGATATTTATCTCACACATTTTGTTTGTCATATTTACGTCCTTTAGGCCGCTATAAACTATAAAAGCTTTCTTTTTCGAAGATTTGATATCTTTATTGAACTGTTCAATTACATCGTCAGTAAACGTAGCTAGAAAACGAGCCGGTATAAATATGACATTGTCGTCCAATTCAACTATAATCTTGCGTCCGAATCGAGTTGTAACAGCTTTGATATTAAATATTTCGTATCTATAATTAAGCGTTAAATTAGAAATCTTGATAGTATTTTACAATGAATTTGATTTGTTAAAAGTTTCAAAAACAAAATCCATATCGCTTTAATTACTTTATCTCTTTTAATTAAAAACAAACAAACACAATTTATCTCACCTTTGTTTAATTTGATATCTTATAGCCAATGTAAGCTATAAAATTTCTACAGATATGTATATCGTTTGTGCTGTTTAGAGAAATTGGCGTTAATATTTATAAACTTACGAATTTATTTACGTATCAAACATAAAACACGTGTGTACAAACAAGTCACCAGACTTTAAGTAATTAATTAATATATTTGATAGGCATTTGTATTTCAACATGTTTTTTATACTAATTCAATCGTAATTACACGAGCATTACTGAATATCAATAGCCAATTATATAACCCTTTTATTAGACATATAACTACGATTTCGTACAATAATGAACTTTAACTCTAACCTACTATTAAAGTCGTTTTTACTTGATGCTTGTTCATAATTTAGACCAATCATATACTTTACATACATTTCCCCTTTCCAAATCTGATTTTTACCAACCCTTCTTCATTGCTGAATTTATTTATAACGCGTCTAACGTTATATATTATAAAACAGCAGTAGTGTAGCTACTGACTTTCTAGATAATCCCAGGGTGAGGGTTAACTAGTTAGCGGGGGAGGGACGAGGTAGAGTTTTCCACCCCCCCCCCTGTAGTT
>JAHWXV010654751.1:0-21317 GCA_024586415.1 Phrixothrix hirtus
ACAAATTTTTAGAAAAATAAAATATATACAATTAATTTAATTTTTCTATGTTAGATTCGCGATAATTTATGAAATGATTACGTGAATCTAACAGCGTCCAGTCTCCGCAAAACTCAATGTTGTAATGGAATATTATCACCACATCTATTTTCAAGCTATTATTCAACCGAATTAAAATTATTCTTATTGAATTTGAGTACCAACTTGGTCTATGCTTTTATTGAATTGTTTTTCAAAACAACCTTTCTTTGATCGCTAGTGCTGTCTGAAAGCGCCATTCGCCGATAACTATTTCTATGTGATTCATTTTTTAAAATAAGGACTAAATTTTAATTAATCAATCTTGTAGTATTTTATAACTATTTGAAAACTGTCCTCAGTTATTACCTTATTACTGTAAGTAACTCGATAGAAGCATCAAGTTTGTTACTTCAATTTTTGAAAACAGATTTTCGATTTGGTCGAACAATAGTTTCAAAAACAGATACGGCGTTAACATTGTACTATAAACAAGTACAAATAGTATATTCAAATCTTTTTAATAAAAAATTGCGTAAAAAATGTTTTTATTGGACTTAAAAGGACAATTATAGAAAACATGCGGTTTCACGAATGTGTACAATCGAAATTGGAAGTACGAGGGTTGTTCGAGATCTTCTCAGCCTGACCCAGAAATGGCGCAATAGGACCATATGCCTATGATATTTGTCAAGTAAGATCCGTTAAAAATTGTGCCGCTAAGTTTCAGACATGTGGATTCAGTTGATTATGTGTAAGAGCGAGTGAAGACAATAAGTGTGAACGTGTCTGCAAAGTGGATAAAATTGAAGTGTGAGCTGTGATGTGCTTTGTTTTGAAGGGTTTAACCCTGGCAGACATAAAAAAGGATTCTTTTCCTTCATTTTCGACGGTGAAAAAGTGTGTCAAGGAATTTAAAAGATGATGAATGTTCGGGATACCCAAAAACCGCTACGTCCGAAGAAACTGTGACATAAATCCACAATGCTGTGTTAGATGATTGCCGATTAAAGGTATGCGACCATACTGACATTGCAAACATATTAATAGACCGTGTTCACTACAATTTACATGATGTTCTGTGTATGAAAAGGCTTTCCTCTAGATGGGTGTCGCGTTTGCTGAGTCGACTAGAAACGCATGCGAATGAACACGTCGCAAGATGGTTTAAACTTATTTAAACGCAATTCTGCTGAGTTTCTTTAATTTTTTATAAAGGTAGATGAAATATATGTTCATCATTATACGCCAGAGACAAAGCAGTAGTCCAAACAGTGAATGCAACCAGATGAAAATGCGCCAAATAATGAGAAAGCAGTGGGTAAACTGAGCGCCACGGTTTTCTGGGAATCTCGTTTATAGACTACTCCTAAAAAGGCAGGACTATCACCGCTGCGCTACTGGACCAATTGAAAATGCCATTCTGGATAAACGTCTACATTTTTTTACCACGAAAATGCGCTTGCACACACATTTCAGCTTGTTACTGCAAAATGACCTTCGCTTTAAAGTGCTTCCCCATGCACCGTATTTGCTGGAGTTAGCTCCTAGTGACACTTTATCTTCCCAAACCTGAAGAAATGGCTCGCTGGACGAATATTCACGTCAAATGAGATCATATCTGCGACAACCGCGAATTTTGCAGTTGGAAAGTCGTTGGTTAAATGTATCGAATTGATGTTAAAAAATAAAAAATAAAAATCTGAAAAATCTTGTGTCTTCTTTGTTAGACCGAGAACTTTCCGAATAACCCTCGTACGAATATTCATTTTTTTTGTGTAATCCTTTAAAGTTTATAAAGAAATACTTAAATAATTAAATGGAAGTCACACTTGAAATATATTTTAAATCATCATGCAGTAATCATTTGTTTTATTATGCTCATAAAGTAAACTTCGGGCTTGTCCTTAAATACACACGAAAAATCCTTTAAGAAAGGTTTTATAGCGAAATATTAAGAAATATATGGTTGGCAGAGTTTGCAAGTTAAATAATTCATACAAAATATTCTAAAAACTGTACCGGATACATATTACTTTACGGTGGTATCCAGGTGAGCAATGTTTGCACACGATAAGCCAAGCCCGGTTGGGTCATGCTTCTGATAAGATAAGGCCAGACCGTTGTGATGTCCACAGACCACGTACGTTTTAATGTTGTTGACAAGCTCAACATACTTTTCATAATTAAAATTGTTTTTTCTATTTTTAGAACAAATCTAGTAGATAATGCAACAATATTTGGTAACGAAATTAATTATGAAGTTCATTAGGTAGGTAAACCACAAAAAAGTAAAAGCCATCTACCTACTGATTGTTTTGTAACCGTTAGCCAATGCTGTTAGTCACGACTCAATAGGAAAAGAGGCTAATATGAATTTGCATTTAAAAGTGTAAGGAAGATCAATTTACATGTTGACGGTGTACGACTAAAAATTGAAAAAGTTTAGGTTACCGTTACAGCCTGGCAAAACAAGCCAAGGATAAATCATTATAAAATAATTTTGCGACGTATTATTAATAAATATTGTTAATATTTTCATATTTAATGAATTTACATTAGTAAAACGATGATATTTTTTCTAGGTCCTTTTTGATATATTTTAGCGTCACAAATCCTTTTATAAATGAATGTAAGTAATGATTTCTAAATATGGCGAACCATTTTATAATATGACAATAGGTACCTTGTACATCGTACATACGATTGGGTTTAATAACAATAACGCAGTATGACATCTTGTAGCACCAATCACAAGAAATAAATAATACTATTATGTATTAAAGAGAGGGTAATGTAATAGACTCTCGTATTAATTTTTTGACCTTTAAGTCTATATTTTTTGTACTTGGAAACTTTACTAAATATTTATCAATAGCCGAGCAAAAGGTAAATTATTTTTGTTAAAATTTACCGAAAACCTTTAATTTCTAAAAATGTTTATTTAGGAACTCCCATGAAAATACAGCTTTTAACTGTTCTAGAATTCCGAGGAATTAAATAATTAAAACTGTATCGCGAATATCCTTTTATAAAAAAAATTTTGTCTGCTATTAAGCCTAAAATATTATCCAAATTTTAACAAAATAAAAAAATATTAATTAATCAGAAAATATTTTAAACCAGTTATAAAAATATTCAAGTATAACTCAAGCACAATATCTATTAACAGAATCGGTAAAATTAATTGGAAACTTAAAAAATCTCTTGTTTCCGTTAAATCTAATATTGGCAAAATTTTATAAAAAACTTAATTATACTTTTAAGTAGAAATGAATGGTTTTCAAATTTCAATTACAGTAAAAAATTAGCCGGTAGCTTTGTTGATGATTGAGTAACTTCAGTACCGGATATACTTTAAAAGCCATTTTTATGGGATTACTTTGTATCACACGTTTTAGAAAATTACTAAAACTAATTTGTTCTGAATACAGGCATGACAGCGAAGTAGCTGGGCAAAGTTAACCATTGAATTTATGAAACATGACTAAAACAAAAATGTTGCTATAGTTGAAGATTACATTAAGAATCATTTACCTAAAATTGAAAATTAAGTGAGCAACACCTATTGAGTGTCTCCTTTGATGATTATCACAGAATAATGCAACAAATTTAAAGTTCATGTATAAATTAGTGAGATTTATGGCACACAGTGAATAATGAACTAAGGCGGAGCTTTCCCATGCGTATAGAAAAGTTCCTTTACTTTTTTCTGCGTTAATTTTTAATAGTTGGATGAATGCACAATTTTTTGATTGTTCTGAATCCTTTTTAGAGGTATAGTTAATTTCATTCTAATGTAAGAACTAGTATAAATTTATATTGCATTTCAGTTAAAAGTTCACGTATCTGAATTTTGAATCGTGTAATAATGTATTGTACCAAAAATAAGCTAGAGCATGTGTTATGAATCACCCAGTATATTTCCTTGATGAGATTACAGTTTAAATGAATCATTCTTTCTCAACTCCTCCTCAGTGACGAAGACATCAGCATATCTACCAATGAATTGGCAGGCTTCCTTATTTTGTTCTTGGGACAAGTTGCTACCTAAGGGCTCGAGTACGGCACAGAGTTTGGATAAATTCTTCACAATCACAGATGATAGTAGTATGCACAACCCTTCTTCAATGATATCTGGAAATCATTGACATTCATCAATCGCACAGGTGTCATTTTTTTGGCATCAGTGAGCAAGAATTCAGTGGCCAATATTCCGATGATTACCTTTCAGGATTTCTGTGCGGAAGTCTCGGTCACTTCTTCCGCTTTATTGCACGATCGTCTCCCTGATGACTAGGAATCCCTTCATCTTCCACTTGTAAGCTGTCATCCTTTAAATCTAATGCGAATCCAAATTTGGACACTGTATCCATACTTAATAATACTTCGTCAATATCTGCTACTAATACTAAGTGAATACAGCTTCTATAACAAATTTCAACATTTATCATGCTTTCACCACGAAGGGTTATCTGAGTTCCTGTAGCTGTTTGTAATTGTAGCTGCGAGGGAAAAGTTTTCTATCCATAGCAACGTTTGGATTCACCATTATTTTTGTTGCTCTGGTATCTAACATTTGCCAACTTTTCTCTGCCATTGTTCGATCCATTTCCAGACTAATCCGGTTTATATTGTATTGATGCCATTGGAATGGTGACTTTTGAGACATGGTAGCAGAGATCGGCATTCGTCCCTTCACATTTATCCTATTTAGTCTTCTTGGTGCAATTTCTTTGAACATGTTCCCATTTTCCATATTTCCAACATCACAGTTTGATCTTTGTGTCCAAACTTTTCATAAAAGTGTCTCTTCCAGGCTCTGAATTTCTCCCACAGCCCATATGCTACCATTAGATCCTTGTTTGACCGCTTAAAACTCTAATGCGTAGGTAGATATTGTGAAATCTTCGCCTCTAAGGAGGAGTTGAGAAAGGATCAGTAACTCATAGTACATGTCATTACCATTTGATATTAATCGCACTTAAAACTAAAATATTTTTGAGTTCGGTGCTTTTGATTTTAAACTGACATACAAATTTACGGTAGTTGTGTACATTACACACCAAGGTGTATATAAAAGTGTGAAATAAGATGTCATTTATTTTTAGAAGCAAACAAAGATTGTTTATTGTTCTTTACTAATTACTAATTATTATTTTTTTATTTTAGCAGCGTTTAACTCTTTATTTAGATTTTAGTAACGTAAATAACGCTTGACTATTAAAAAAATCGCCATACAGTTCTTTTCTTAGGAATTATATGAAACCCGCCGGGAAAAAAGTTATTTTACAACCACTTACCTTACAGAATTTTTCTACATAGTCACCAATTAAATTTAAACGTCTGTCATATCGTGTTTTGTATTCCTGCGTCATATTCCTCTGCCACTAGTTCGCTGAGAAAAGTAATGACGCTTCTTTCAGATTTTTACCACTTTGAAAACGTTTCCCTCTCAAACGCCTTTTAATTTCGTAAAGAGGCGATAGCCAAAAGGTGGTCGGTTTAAAAATTTTCCACCAAAACCATTGAAGAAGTTTTCGTGTTTTCTCAGGAACGTGAGATTTGATATTGTTGTGGCGAGGCGCGATACCAGCAGACAATAGACCTCAATGCCGATTCTAACTTGCCGCCGCAATTGTTTTAGTTTCACAATATACATCGAGACACAAAATCGATATGCGCTACACCAAGTTGATTCTTCTTTTTTAAACTTTTGGTCTCTAGCTGGCGAACGAGCGTGATGCCACTCCATTGGCTGACCTTTTCCTGAGGCGTTCCATAAGAAACCCAAGTTTCATCGTCAGTAACACTGTGTAACAGAAATCAGTCTCCTGCATTAAAGTAACGCTCCTAAACATTGAAATCTGCCCCCATGCGCTTCTCTTTGTGTCATCTGCAAGCATGCGAAGAACCCATCTTGCACAAATTTGTTGTACTGCAGCTGTTCTCCATTTTTGACTGGTGTCATTTCTTCACGAATTCGTCAACTGACTAACGCGCGCTCTGTCCGCTCATCATAATGGACGTTCTATCTCCCTGAGTTAAAATTTCGATACCATCGCCGAACAAAGAATTTATGAACAACACTGTCTCAAGAAATATGTTTGATTTGATGGGGAATATCACATGGTTTCACATTTCTTGCATTTAAAATTGAATCGCATATCTCACTTCTTAAGTGACGGCATTTTTAATTCTTTTAACCATTTTAAACACTAATTGGATCAAGACAAGCATTGGTAGCACAATACAATCTCGCACAAAAAGTTGATGGATGACTGAGGCTGAGCAACTATCTCTGCATACAGCGCAGACGAGTACTAGTTTCCGAAAACGTATCGTAGTATTTTATAAAAAGTTATTAGATCGTTAGGTACAAGTATACTTGGAAGTTTTGACACATTATGGGACTTTTCTTGAGTATTTTGACTTTTAACAACTTTTTTGGTGGTTCTGGTTCATGGCTTGCGTGGTAACGTTTTCTTCCAGATTTAAATTTCATTACATAGTGCAACTACTAGATCATTTTTAAATTGTAGTACGCTTATGGAATTTTTTGATGTTATATCGGTTTTGGTCGATATTCTTCTGTAGATTACCCAAGAATTGCATACAACCACGTTAAAAATGTGACAAAAGATGTGATGGTATTAAATTTTGCTCCTGATGTGAATGGAATAATGAATTTGGAGAATGTTTTTTAACAGAATGTAAAGGATTTGAATCAGTATATCTAGACCACTTTTGTTGTACTAATTTACGACCTAGATTAGGACATTTCCACTAAAGTTTTGATTTTGCCTATACTACTTTTTCTTTGTTCCTTCGTTTCTTTTTCTGAAATCATGTTGCAACACAATAAATAGTGCATGTTCTCAATTAAGACAACAAAGGTAGGCTATTAAAGTAATTTTTGTTTAACTACTTGTGGTGTACACAATCTGGATGCACCTAAATCTGGAGTACATTCGTTTGACATCAACTAATTACATTTTATATATCAAGTCACTGACTCCAGCTAAAACCCTCATTTGCAAATGTTTAGTGGGAAAATTCAGAAAGAGGTATATCATTGTCAGTATCCCATCTTCGTTATTTATTATTGTAGGTACATCAATTTATGTATCGAAATGCAGTAATGAATAGTCACTGTCTGAACGAATATTTGGATACACAACACTGTCTTTTTTGCATCCTCAAAATTCTCAAGTGCTAATTGAATTCATTTCGATCACTGTACACATCGTACACTGTTGATTTTACATGCCTAAATCAAGTGTTGTATGCTATAGCCTAAAGCTGAATAATACAGATGCTTCTAGATGCATAATAGTAACTTATTAGATTATATTAAATTCAACACAGGCTAACCCCTCAGACGCAATCCAAATGTCGGTCTTGAAATTAAACAAAATAGTACGCGCTAAGGTAGCTTGTGTTAAATGAAATAAAATTTAAATGTCAATTTTGACAATACGTTAAAAAAATATCAATGGGCGTTCTTATAGATTTGCTTTATCGTTACCTCAAGTTTTTCGAAAAAAGTTGGTTCAAAGTTTCAAAATCTTTGTTTCTAATTCACCTTATAACGAAAAACATAAACTAGAAATCAACAAAATAGCCCTCACAAATATATAATGTAGTTTTCCCTACAAAATCTTCAGTAATGATGAAATTTTTATTAAAAATAAAATCAAAAACAGTCGCCGTCCGAACTATTTGTTAACCGCAGGTATAGAAAATTACCAATGCATGAAGTGGCGCCTCTTCAGTATTTTGACTAGGTTTGGCTAGTTTATTTATTACATCAAGCAATTTAAAATTGAGACAGTGGTGTAACAGTTCGAAATGAAAGTAGAGATCACATTTACAAAACAAGATATATTCCATAAATGAAAGATTTGCAAAATTTTCAAAATTATTTCGAAATATGTATAATGATAATCCAGTAATTTATTTTAAAATAATGATGATAATTCTGGTAAGCAGTATATATATTTGTAAAAACATTTTTTTTTTTAGAATTTTAATACACATGCAATTTATTTTACGACTATGTACGAATTAGTATATTTTAGAAACGCATTCAAATTATTTTATACCAGGAGTAACATAAGTTCGTGACATAATTTCAGGAGGTCACGCTTTGAGTGATTTTAATCCAAGAGTCTTAATTAATCATTGTCGAAAAACTAATCGTTTTCTAGCTACAGGATGTTGAAATTTCGTGAAAATATCACAATTTTTTGAATAAATTAAGTAGAGAAGATAAATTCATCAAGAGTGAACAGCATATTTATCTAATAGATGGTAACGAAACTTCAAATTAAACTAGTGGCGGAGATAAATGGGTACTCGTTGTATAAATCCCAGTAAACGGTTAGTTTTACGGCTATGGTTTATTAAACTTTTTCGATATGAGCTTATGTTACACCCTGTATATTTAATTGTTTGAATAATTTTAGTGTTTCTGACTAATTATGGCTGTTACAATATATACATTTAATTTATTCTAACACTATAAGTAGACAAATTTATTTAGCGGTATTTTTCTCGTAAAACTAAAGAAACTCCAGGAATGTACATCATAATTCTATTTACTGATAATATTTATTTTGTATATCCTGAAAATTAGGCATCGTTCCTTTTATTTGTTTTTTTTATTTGTTTACTTATTTTTATTAATAACGAATGATTTAATATTGTTACTTTAATTATTTTAGTTTTAACTGTCGCACAATACGTTAGTATAGAGAAGTTATTATAACAGCATGGATCAAAATTCCACATGTGCTGATTTCAACATATCTCTAAGTAGTGAGGTCCCTGAACACTGTTTATACTAATTTTAGCGTGGTATCTGTCTGTGCTGGGTGTTTTGTTTACGATAACTCAAAAACAGCTTAACTCTCAAATTTGAAGGGTATAGCCAAAGAAGGTGCTCACAAATTGAAAATCTTTTGGCAGTAATTGCCGGAACGAGTTTGATGGGAGGGGAATGAAAACTTTTAATTAGACTGTGTAAAAGAACGTGTTGAAATGTATTATTGCTTTAAGTAATTATTTTCCAATATGGCAGATTTTAAAAAAATATTTGGGATCTTTTTGTTCATGATTTGCTTTCAAATTTTGAAAGGTATAGGTTAGTGTAGGGTCTCTTGAGCTGAAAAGCTTTTGGCGGTGATCGGTAAAATTGATTGGACGGAGTGGAGGGTGAAACACATGTTTCGAGATAACATACATTTTTGATTAAGTATGCGAAAGTTGGTATATAGAGTGGCATGCTCTTTTTGGCGTAATTTGCCAATATGCTGGATTATAAATAAAAATCCACGGATTAGTTAAAAACCAAGTCGTAAGGGGAGGATGTACAACAAGAATTAAGTGATTTCTTAGCAACATTGCGTTTGCATACTTGAAAATGAGTGTTTAACGGTTCCTTAACTTTATTCTGTAGCCCACATGTAATGCTGAAGTATTTTAATGGTATTATTGTGTTATTTTATTTTTGATACTTATTATTAATTTTATCTGTAATTAACAGAATATAATTTGTACTACAATTTTTCATAAACTTTATTATATTTATAAACATTATGTGACCAGGCATCCAAGTACCTACTGCGCTTATTTAATTTTTTGCGATCAATATAAACGTAGCATTTGGATTTGTTGAAACAAATGTATTATTTCAAAACTTGTGCCTTCAAGCATTTAAATATGCATTATGATCAATCTTGGCTAACTTTTACGATTGATGTAAATGTAACAAACGTAGCTGTTTGCAATTTTTAATAGCAGATTATTATTTAAAAAAACTATCCAATCGTCTCTTAAGTATTTACCGACACTGATCATACCTAGTTTTTGATCGCTGCGACCTAAGTCCGATTCAGGGAAGTTATCCGAAACTAGATCCACTCCCTTGAACTACCAACTTTTTATTTAATCCTTAATATCTTTCATATTAACCTTAAGGTATAAACTTTAATTTTTATAATATATTCAACATTTTATTTATGCTTATTGTATAAAATCATAGTTAAATAATTTATTACAACTTAAATTTATTTTTAATCTGGTATACAATGTATGGAAATACAGGGAAGAGCATATATTCAACTTTATATATGAAGCCAAACAATTAAGCAGAATTCAGAACAACTTCAAGGCAATCAAGCATAACAAAATAATACACAATTCCAGAATCAAGCAAAATTAAAATTAGTATTATAATACAAAATACACGCACAGCAAATTAAGTAAACATTTCAAGAACTTCATGTGTAAAAAATTGTTTTTTCTACTCGTTAATATAGAAGTATGTCATTTACACATCGATTGCAGTGGTTGAAATTCAATTTCAATAGCAACAGTGGTTTAAATTTCATTTCAATAGTTGAAATTGACGACTATCATTTATTATAAATACACGAAATACAAAATAGCATGCCATAATGTATTTCTATATAAAAATCAACGTTACCGTAAAACATAATTGAACTGTCAATGCGTAATTCGTACATAGTGCGCAGTTTACACAATACAGTTCTATTTTCAATTTATTTCAAAACTTCGTAGAAAAAGTAGTATATGCAACGCGTGGAAGAAGACGTTTCAACTGCTCGAACATTTTTTCACTCGCTCGATGGCTACGTCATCTCGCTCGTAAAGAAAAACTATCTCGCAGTTGAAATGCAACTTCTTCTACTTGTTGCATAATATACTATTAAACCGGTTGTCTCGTACTATGTATTGTCTAAGTTTGTTCATTTGTTTATTATTGTTTTACCAAATTGACATAGTCTGGCCCAGTGATCACCACTTGCTATTAAATCTTTAAAAAAAGCTTAAATTATAACAACTGTCCTGAAGGTACCTGCAAAGCTTTAACAGACGAAAGCGTTTGGCAACAATCTATTAAATAAATTAAATAATAATTCATAAATATTGTTTTGGTTCAGACTACTATTTATTTAAATTCACCATTATGTATAAGGAAATTATTAGAAACGGTCATAATTGCACACGTGCCGATTTTGATATGTTCACGTTTTAGAGTTCCCTGAACATGTCACGCTGATTTTAGTTAATATGATGACCGTCTGTCTGTCATCTATATGTTTACGCTCGACATTTAGTTCACGATAACAAAATTGACAACAGATTTCTTTTGAATATCGAGGATATAAGCTCGGGAGGTTCTCTCAACTTTAAAAGCTAGTGATGATGATCGATAGGCTATGTAATACGGTGAGGGGGAAGTTTCCAAATGACATTTTTTTAATAGGCTATGTAAAAGAACATATTTAATTGTATGCAGTGGTATAATTTTTCATGCAGTTTGATGGAAATTTGTTTTTAAGGTTATGGACAAGTCTTTCGATTTAGCCTTGTTTTCATCGACCGTGAGCACTCTTTAATGACATTGACGATACTTGACATTTTATATAAGTTGATTTATACACGTAGTATTTTTTCTCAGATTTATACAAAATACGTAAATTAAACTTTTATCAATTGGTTTTCACTTGTTTAATAGATAACGTTCCAAACGTGCATTAAATGTGACCTAAAATACAGATCAGATAAACATTTAGATAATTTGTGTAAAAACCGTTAAAGACCAACGTGAGGTTGGTAATTTCTGCAGTTTGTATTCCACAAAGTGTTTTCTTTATCCAATTTATTTTAAATATTTAATTATTTATTTTAAACTACACATAGCATGTCGGATAAACGTAGTCATAAATTGCTTCAAATACAAACCTCATTATAAATGTTAAACAAAAGTATTGATCCAAATATATCTAAAATTATACAAAATATTAAAATACTACATGTGAATTAATGAGTTTACGTTACGATAACATAATTTAATCTGTTATCACTTGATAACTAAACTATAATATTTGAAATTTGTAGCTAATTTCAAGTTAATTGAGGTCGGTCAACTCAATGCATATTTTAAAATGTACCTGTTGCTATAAGATTTTTTGGTATTTTAGTTTTGACCTTTGGCTTTGACAATGCGCAAGAAAACACCTAGTAAAGTGAATTAACAAAAACTGTTTCTGCTGCACCTGAGCCAAATTTAAGCGGGTCATTACCTCCTCTGCTTAAGCGTAACCTTAAAGAACTTTTTGCGTTTATTGGTTATTTGTGGACAAAACTTGGATTCGTCATTATATACGTGAGACCAATCAACAGTCAAATAGTGCACAGCTAAAGGTGAACCAGTTCCGAAGAAGTCAAAAGGAATTCGATCGGTACGAAGGGTTCTAGCGGTACTGTTTCGAAAAGACATGAGGTACACAACATTCAGCAAGATCAAAAGCAGCTTCTTCAAAAGAACTTTATTGGGCGATATCAGATTTAACTTGGTTCAGATATCTAAAACAGTGGGTATATTAAAGAAAAAATAGCAAGCCATTGGGGCAATGGATGCCCCGATTTTTAACATCTGATTAAAACTCGACAGCATATTACTTCCGAGCAGTATTGGTCGTTTCTTAAGCGCAAACAATGTTTTCATTTATTTCGAAATTCACTATTGTACGCGTAACACCAAGTAGTAGTTAAAATAGCGGACAACTATGGTTGAACTAATTCTGAAGAAAGTAAATCATTTCCATTGGCCAAAAAGTTATGGTGACAGTGTTTTGGGACATGAAATGCATTCTTTCAGTAGAAAACTTTTGACGATGTAAAAATGAATTGGGAAAAAATTGCGCCAACTCACTTGGCCATTGTACCAATTCGGATGGCACATATTGGTGGTTAAAATTCATGAACTGCTTTATCGTGCTCCCTACTCGCCAAGTTTAGCCCCTTCGAAGTACAGCTCATTTTGGTCAAGAAAAGTTGAGATGCTCGTAAGAAACCTGCGTCAATTCTGAAGTGATACCACGACAAGCATTTACTTTAAGTTGTTGGGCGAATTGTGGTAGGTCAAGAACTATTGATTATATCCAAATCATTATAGCTGTGAAAAATTTCGGTGTAGGGCCAAAGATTTTTCAGCCTCAACCTCAATATAACTTACAATAATTTTTTTACAGTCCCGTTCCGTAAAATAGTGTTCGTTTTTTCAAAAAGCCCAAATACGCCCTTTATTCTAAAGGTTTGTTATTTATGTATATTATATGCGCACTCGTTTTGCCTTTAAAAATCTGGTAACTTTCTTTGAAATTTATAAAAACATAGCTCAACTTTGGCAAAAGCTTTTGGTTTTTCTTTAAAAACTGTGGAATAATACAGAATAAAAGTACGAGTTTTCTTGGATTATTTACAAGGATGATGTAATAAATTATATTGATAAAAGGATTACTTCCATAATATTCGCAATCAAAATAAAATTTTAAAAAAATGGTTAACTTCTGCCCTGGGCTTTAACAACGAACAATCTTTTTTGTTTTTCTTTTTCTTGAACATTTATTACAATTTCCATGATAAGGGCTTCATACTGATTTGCTTTTTAAATCCTGAAAAAATATTTTAAAAAAGTTCTTTGAAACAAATTTCGCTGATAAGTGCTGGAGACGTTTATCGTAAAATTGCGCATAAGATCTTGTCAGTTCTTTATATGCTTGCAATAATTAATTGTTAATGTTTGAATTACAGATATAGCTGCAAGATATGGTCTAAAGAAGAGGCCGTGCATCTGGATCTTCCGAAAAGTAACAGACCGCAAAGAACGTCGTTTAAGGTTTTTGGCTATTAGAAATAGATTTTGTCTGACTGCTCACTTGTGAATTTATAACGTACTTTCAATTTCATTTTTTATCACTGGACAAGATTCTATAATGTTTACCTCTTAACCAATTGCACCGTCTTAGTAGATTGGAGTGGAGTATTGAAAAACACACTGAATTCAAAAATGGCGTCGCATTGTGGGCTAACGACGATCGCTTCAAGCATTTCTTGTAACTCATACTGGGATGATTTTATTGATAATAATCTAAGTGCAACCAATTATATTGACAATATGTTAAAATCTGTGGTGCGCGCGTGTCTGTAAAATTCAACTTTTGAACACGATAATGCTCATCCTTATAAAATAAGAGTACGCTTTCCAGAAAAATCTAATTTCAACGTGTCTCCAATGCTTGTTCAATCTGCTGATTTATCACATAAAGGAAGCACAGGATGGTATACTTCAAACTCATATTGCAACCTAAATAAATTCCAAACGTTACCTTTTTACTTTCTCGTCTAACTTTAACAACTCTAATGATAAATTGTACTATTTCAATGATTTGTTATTAACTCTAATTAATTTCCTCTTTCCATTAAAACACTGTGTACACAGTAAACCCTCTCAACCGTATGTTGCATCCAGTATCAAATTAATGATAACATTAGGAAATAACGCTTTAAAATGATACAAAGGATCTCGAGATGCAGCTCAGCTTAGGAAGCTTTACTACATCTGTGGTATACAGATAAAAAGGCTTCTTTGAATTTCTTCTTGGTACACATAATACTTAATTATTCTGGAAAAATCTTAAAACGTGTAATATACCACCCTATCTTACAGATGTTAATAAAATTAATAATTATTTTGTTAATTCTATTCCTGTAACTCAGTCACCTGATAATTATTTATTATAGTTTTACAGTGACATAAATTTAAAACGTTTTGAAAATACATTTAACTTTTGTACAGTAGAAGAAGAGGATGTACCTAAAATACTAACTTCCATAATATCAAAAAGTGTAAATAGGCTTAATATAGTACTCTTGAAATTGTGTTTCCCTTATTCCATATATTGCTCATACGAGCGTTGCCTCTTATATATTGCGAAGAACTTATAAAAACAAATATAAAAACAGTGAAATGGTTTAAAACAGTCTTCGTGATGGCCGATACATTTTTGCATACGCTGGAAGCAATACTGTTAGCATTTTTTTCATAGCCAAACAGGTATCTCCGAAACATGGGTTTCTAATGCATCACCGCCTGTTTTGGCGTCAAAATTTGTTGTCGTACAGTTTGTTCCTCACGTATGGGAACAAAAAGGAATTGTTGTAGGCCAAATTTGATGTTTGAGTGCTCAAAAGGTTAGTTGTTTGCTTCGATGTGTGCGCTCTAGTATTTTCATGCCGGAGAATAATCCGGCGTCAAGCATTCGTTTTTCTTAGTCCTCCAAAGCCTTCTGGTAAACAGAATTGACCATTCTATGATTCTAGAAAACAATAGTTACAACATCCCCAGTTTTTTCCAAAAACATAAGCGACCATTTGCTTCGAGCGCGAACAACCTTGGTTGGATTGAGCTTATTTTGGACTACTGTTTATTCTCGAACTTTTACGCATATATCTAACAAAGAGTTGTCGCGTGTGACAAACGTTGTAAGCAGATTTTGAAACGATGCGATCGTATTTCTTGAGCATTTCTTTCGACCAATCGACTTGAGCGTGTTTTTGAGCGATCGTTTATTTGCGCGGGATCCAACGTGCACACAGTTTTTTACAGCTAAACTTCTTGCTAGTCATATCAATGCGCAAGGATACCTCAATTTCTCGATAAGTCAAACGACGATCTTACTTTAGTAGTTTGCGCACGGCATTGATGTTTGTTGGCACCACAGCCGATTTTAGATGGCCTTCTTTAAATTCACCCAACCACGATTAAATTAATTAAACCAACAATATACAGTGGATCTATGTGGGGCTTCATTGCAAAAGTCAAGGCAAGTTGGTCGACGCGCTGTTGTTTATATAATCCACATCTAAAGTGTAGAAAATCATTCCACGAAAATGTTTACGGCCCACGACCTAATTTCAGGAAATTTTTAACTTCATTTAAACAAAATGCTCGAACAGTGTATGCCCCGACAAATGTCAGATTGTACCTAGCACAAACAGGGTTACCAGTTTGCAATACATAAAACGCAATTTTTCTTTCGAAACGTCTACTTTTTCTACTATATGGAAACAAGTTACCTCTGCCTAAAGTAACAACTTTGTCCTAAGGTTCTGCCTCAAATAAGTTTGCTTCCGACACTATCTAAAGTTATTGAAAAGATCATAAACATATAGCTTAGAGATTATATCACTAAATACGGCATTCTTCTTGCTCTTATGAAAATTACGAGTGATGTTTTCAAAGTAACGGGTCAAGGTATTATGTACTTGTACTTTTAGACTACACTAAAGCTTTCGAAATTATCAAACACCAAATTCTTATATCAATATTACATTTTATTGGGTTGTTACTGCGAGCATCTTCATTAATTGAAAGCTATTTAACTGATAGAATGCAAAGGGTAACTTCAGAAACGTTGACTTTAAGGAGAGGCGTTCCACAAGGCTCGATATTTGGATTTTTATTTATTTTATCTACACGAGCAATTTTTACGGATTGTAATGTACTCATATATGTAGATAATATGCAACATTAATAACGCTTCAACTGCTGACTTGAACAATTCATTAAAAATTTCTGTACAGCTCTCATTAATTATCGACCCATCTAAAACTTCATGTGTTGTCTTGAGTAACAAAGCTCAACGTATATCTAGTATGCAAATTTCAATTGATAATGTGGAGATACCTTTTGTAGGCAATGTAAAGAATTTCAGGCTTATTATAGATGCCAAACTTAGGTGTGAACTAGTATCGGCAAATGTCTTCAAATGTTAAATATTATACACAAATAGGTTTTACTTGCGCATACATCTTAAAAACACGTTACGGGATGCTATAGAATATCGAAGTTAAACTATTATGATATTGTATATGGCCGTTGTTCGATAAGGAATAGAAAAATTACAAAATTCTTGTATAGGGTTCATTACGGTATCAGAAAATACGAACAATATGAGCTGCCGTAGGAAATTTTATACTTGAGCTTTGTTTTTTATAATCATACTTAAGTATTATTTCGGATATCTACATAAACAAATAATTTTCAGAACAGATGTACGTACATCATGTTAACTTGAGGCATAGGGGGCTCTTCAATATACAACCTTGTACTAGTTTGATATGCAACGTTGCCAAATTTTATAACACTTTACCCTCTGCTTTTGGACTTAATCCGGCGAACTTTGACATATCTCACTTAACGAGTGACTGAGTTTGAGTTACTTCACAAGTATGACCTTTACAGATTTTAGAAATTATTAATTACTAGTAGGCACTATAAATATTGGCTGTTAGATGTAAATATCCAAAATCCTAGGATTGCGTGGTAGAACGGCATTGCTGAACTTCGCCTTGTGATTAAATTAGTGCAATTATCAATATTAATTTAGTTATGCTTTGTACAAAGAATGTAATGCTAATTTAATAAAGACCATTATTCTTATTATTTTTATATTAATAATTGAAAGCATGCTTCTTCGGTTTAATGAATGGATAGCTTTTCACGAAGGTCCCACTCATTATTATTTGTTGTTTTAAGATACTTTAATTAGATGAATACATTGTTTTATGAAAGTGGTTTCTGGAAAACAAGGAGCATTTCTTTGTTAAAAATTAAACTTGTTATAAAAGTTTACCACATTTGTTATGAATAACATTTAATATTAATAAACGCTACGTACCATTGAACAGTTGTACCAAACGAATAGGTTTACAATATTTAAATTATTATATAAACTACAATAGTCGTCCAGACTAATGTGCAGGGTTGGACTCAACTTTAAATATTGCAAAAACTATACAATTGAGGAAAAAAGTTTTTTATTGTATCTGCTGTTAATGTAATGTACCTTATTTCCTTGTCACCCTGTATTAATTTTAATTTGGTAGTTGTATTTAAACGAGCTTTGTGGAACTAATGGTTTAATTCATTAAAATGTAAATAATAGTCAAATATTTGTGGAATTATTGATTTCATTTGGGATGTTTCTGCTTCAGAGGGTGCTGATTCTGCACTGTCCACTAGGTACGCTAATTTTTCTTTAAATATTTATCACCCTCACTCCTACACGATCTACCACTTAGAAACTGAATTCACTAATTTTCTAGCTTCCATGTTGTCCAGCTTAGCTTTTAAATAATTCCGAATTTAAGAGCGCCCTAAACTTTCTTTAAAAACTGCAGCTAATTGAGCATTACACAAAGCAAAAGTATTAACGTGCTCAGTCACATATTACACCCTTTATGGTATTTTCTAGGAAGCATTCAATGTGAATGCATATTTAAATACATTTAACAGTACCACTAATTATTTTAACCTCAAGTTAGATTTATGTTTATTTGTTCTAAATACAGGCATGAAAAACATCACATAATTTGCTTATAAATTTGTTCTTTAGATATCCTTTAATATTTATTACAAAAAGTATTTGTAAATTTCCATCTATAATGCTTAATCGCTTATAGGCATTGAATGGTTGTAGTTTATACTTGTAAAGGCACTGCTTAACAGGGTATTATTTTACTCAGTAGCGAAGCTCCATAAATTTATAACCAGTTGCAACTTTAGCTCATCAATTAGATCAAAATCTTAAATCGAAGATCGATATCTGTGGCTGCTTAAGTTTATTCTGTTTGTTAACATCACGTCTACAAGACAAACGAATGAATATTTTTTATCCTGACATCTTGTTGATAATAGCACAAAAATTTCATTCCCGCTTTATAATTAATTAGTACTAAGTAGCTAAAGATTTTATTTTATTATCTTATCTTTTAAATTAAATATATGACGTTCTAATCTATGGGCGTTATCGTTTACTGTTGAAGTTTATTGTATGAATCATTTTCTTAATTAGAAATAGTTTGGAAGATGCTTAAGAATATCTGTAAGTCTTGTAAATAATGTAGAAATGTTTGTCCCATTTGTGAGTTCAAAACAAAATTTGAACATTGTAGACAGTGGAACTTTAATTCCACATAGTTGGTAAATCCCAGATGAGGCAAAACCGAAAAGAATGGGGCTTTCAATAAAACAAAATGTCTAAATCCTATCCATTACCCCACATTTACGCAACCATGACTGTATGCGCATTTCTCATCTCAAGTTCATGTAGATCTATAATAATGAAGGCTTTGTGCCCTGTCGAGGCGACTAATTCGTATACTAAAAAACTAATGCAATGCTGAATTATTTGTACAGAAATTCGAATCAGTTTATTAACCGTGTATAGGTTTCTGTTCAGAGAAAATTTCAAACCTTCTCTGATTGATAGAAAATTTTGTAAAATGGAAATTATTTTCTACACCGCATAAGCCTCATTTAAATAATGCAATCATCACGAAATTGCCACTTAATTAAAACTACAATACGAAGTGGTGGGTGACGGGTAATTTTTTAGGAGCACTAAAAGGGTTTGGTTCAATGTTGCCTGGCTTTTTAATAATAGATTTATGAATTTCAAATTATCGAAAAAATTTATGGACAGATGCCCTTGCTTTTAAAAGAAATCCTCTGTTTAGATTTCGTCTACCCAAATACAAACTTAGTTAAGAGTTCAATTAAGACAAGTATATTTTCGGACAGTTAAAAATAGTCCCCCCTGTGGTCCTGCCTAATATTTTTCGTCTTAACGCTGTGTGGAGTATTCCAAGTTAGTTGTGACGTTCTTTGCAGTAGTTACCCTTACTAATTGAATTGGACCGCTGACTGCAGAGGGTGGAATGACATTTTTAGACTACGTTATGTTAATGTGTTCGGTCTTTCAACTCGTTAAAAAACAGATGCAGTTTCTAAAAATGCAGCATACCCGTCTTCGACTAACCAAAAACAAATTTTGTTTATTATTTATGCAAAGCAACTGTTTTTGTAAAAACTCTTGTTTTGTTTTAATAATAATAATGCTGTTCGCAAATATACACTGTTTTAATTAAAACCTAATTTTTGATACCAAAAGGTTAAATCGGTGCCTTTGTGATTAATTTTTTTTATTGTACCTACAATCTATAGAAATTCTTATCTAAGCTTTCTAAATCATCACGTACGCTCACATAACATATTAGACATACAAAAGCATAATACAATTAAACGTGGGAACAAGACAGATAGTATCTGATCTCGACCACCTTGCAATCCTTTGTAATAGAACGTCCTGCGGAAGGTCCAGTTGTCAAATTCAGAAAACATCTGTGCGAATATTTTATTTCAGTTTTTAAATAAAGATTTACCATGTCATATGATATATTAATTGACAACGTGTACTATGTCGATTTCCTCAATTTTCAATTTTACAATAGTCTTTGATTTAATCGGATAACGTCAGTGTACATTGATGAGAAGACCGCACACATAACGAAACTTTTTTATAAAAATGCACTACGTCAATTACGCTGGACATCATTAGGTTTTAAACAGTAGAAGATATGCAAATATTGTCTCATACACATAAAACCATCTGCTGTTCTCTACTTTACATATAGGTAATGCGAAATGTATATTGTTGTTTGTACTGTCTTTCTATAGTTTGTTTATTTTTTAGAAACACGCATTGCTACGTGTATGTTAAATGTATAAGTTTACTCTTGTATAGCCCTGAATTATTAGATAAGATAAAAATATATTTCCATTCCAGATATATAAATAACCCAAAATGTACAACATTAAAAATAGGAATTACAGAGTGTCATGTAGAATTTGTCAAATTCATTTGGTATCGTTCAATTTTAACTAAGATAAATTTTTGTCAGAGACAAAAGTATAGAAATTGACTATCCTAGTGTGTAATTTCATAGCAATATGTATAAATTGTATAAAACCACCATATAGGTACGAGGGCCGTCCAGAAACTAGAACCCGTTTGGTAATTAAAAATCTGGTGTGAAACAATGCACGACTTTCTTTTACGCACATAGATATGCCAATAGTGTCCACAAATGGTTAGATTATTGTCTACATTTATTTTGGAAACGATAATTGTCACGGTCACCCATTCAAGTTACTGGACAGGCAAAATGCTGCTTTATTCCGGAAATTTTCTCTGATAAATTACTTCAACGCATTTTTTCAAAGAAACTGTTAAGTTCACGTAAAGGGACATTAAATATATAATAACCGCAGCACATTTAAAAATAAACGTTATAGCTGTTTTCGAGAAAATCGCAAAAAAACTTAAAAGTCGCATGAGTAAAGTGACACTTCCGGTCATTCGATTTTACCTAAATTCTTGACGTCTCATGAGCACAAGATAAAAGCTTAAATATATAATTTCATTCATATATCATATTTAGTTTTTGAGATATGTTGTTCGCCATTAATACACTAAGTACAAGGCATGTTTTTTAAGTAAGTACCGTTTTGAAATTCCTCCGCTGCAGCGCTGCGGACGGTGTCATGCGCATGCACACTGTATACCTACATCTATTGGCAA
>JAHWXV010654795.1:0-11953 GCA_024586415.1 Phrixothrix hirtus
CGGAAAAATGTGGCAGTCGATTTGTTAGAGCAAGTGGAAATCAATCCAGATTTATTGAGCCGTGTTATCATTGGTGATGAAAGTTGGTTCTACCAGTACGGTCCAGAAAGGAAACGTCAAATTTCGCAAATGTGTTCAAAAGGGCCACCTAGGCCAAAAAAAGCTCACACGTCAAAATCAAAAGTGAAATGCATCCTTGTGTGCTTCTTCGATTCCGAGGGCATTGCTCATAAAGTGTGGGTGCCTCCTCGTCAAACAATTAACCAATATTTCTATAAATAAATTGTAGAAAGACTTCGAAAACGAGCTCTCCGTGTCCGTGCAAACATTGCTGATAATTGGATACTTCATATACATAATGCATCATCCCATACTGCACTGTCTGTGCAGCAATTTTTAACCTCAAAACGCATTTTAGTACTACCACAGCCACCTTATTCACCCCATATTACTCCGTGCGACTGTTTTCTATTTCCAAGAGTCAAAATGGCGGTCAAGGGACACCATTTTCAAACAACAGAAGATTTACAAAAGCTGTAACGATGGTCTTGGAGGACATTCCAAAAGAAGAGTTCCAGAAATATTACAATCGGTGGCAGAAGCGCTGGAGTAAGTGTGTGCAAGCAGAAGGGAACTACTTTGAAGGAGATTACACTAAAGATGACTAAAAACAAAAGTGATATTTTTTTTCAGATCAGTCTCATTACTTAATTGTCGCACCTCGTGTATATATGATATTTATACACTGTAATTGTCGTCAAGGGAATTAAGGTTATTCTTTAAAGGGATTTCCAAGCCCATCTGCAATTTACCCTTTTTTTATAAGTAAACGCATACCTCGATTGCCTTAGCTAATGTAAAAATTATTGTTCCATATTTTTAGAGTAGCTATTTATCTCTGAATTTTGATTTCATTGGTGTACTAGTGAAAATAGTGAATTTAACAATATAATGTGTTTTGTGCTCAATTAGTTCTTTTATTTATTTCAAACATCACTATTGCCTAATATTATTTACTATTCAATGTGCATCTGACAAATCTAATTTTGATTCAGAATTAGTTATTCTGCAAATTAAATAAGAAAGAACTTGTTTCATGTAAAATTTAAAATGTTAAGTACAGTCTAAATTGGCCTTAGCATTTTTAAAAAGAATTTATGTCAAATGCGGCATATTTTGAATCTTGTGCCGCGTTAATTCAATTTGCTTTTGGTATAGAGTGTAACAATAGTCTCGATTTATATTTTGTTTAATTATCGTCAGATAAAGAACTAAGCCAGTTACTCACAACAAAAGCCTGCTACACTTCTGATTTTATAATTAAGGTTAGCACTTCGCAACACACGAGCGATCATAAATAAGTGAGCACTTTTAGCATTAGTAAATTTCTTTTCAGCCTTAATCCTGTACCTGCAGTACCATTAGAGTGTCTGACTCCACTTTTAAGGTAGGTCACTAACATCGTGACATACAGGGTGTTTTGCAAACATCGCCTGTTTGCAGTCTTGACTTAAGAACAGTGGCCCCCACATTTTATCGATTTTGTCTCGATTCTGCAGTATTTAGCCTCGCAAGTATAGAGGAACCACGCCTCGCTCCATTGTAGCTTTGCCGGTCGCGGTTAAACACTCCTGATTTTTGCCGCATGCGTTATTGTCAGTTTAGTCTGTTAGATCTGTTGTCGTGAAAACATTGTCACATGTATAATTTGGACTAAAATCCTTTTTACTTTCTTTTAGTCTATATTAAATATAGGTAAAAGAGGAAGCATTATTTTCGTCTAAAATTCTTGATGTCGAAATTTTACTAGAAATACACGATTGTGGGTCCTCTGGGTCCGAAAATCACGTTTTTGGAAATTGACCTGGGTGTGTGGCAGTGCGCGTGTGTGTGAATTCGTATATACATGCGTGCATGTGTACGTATATGAGTGCGTGCGTAAGTGCCTGCGTGCATGCCTGTGTGCTTGCGCGTATTCGTGCGTGCGTGTGTTCATGCGTGCGTGCTTGCGTACGTGTGTGCTTGTGTACGTGCATGCGAACGAGCACGTACGAGCGTGTACATGTCTGTAAACACGATATCTCAAAAACTGAAAGCCCAAGGTAATTTAAATTCTATATTTAAATTTGTATTCATCCGAGCATACGACTACAATAGTTTGACCAAAAATCTGATAACCGGAAGAGCCGCTTTACGCTGGTCATTTTTTGATTTTCCGCATTTTTATTGAAATCGGTTCTAATGAGTTTTTAATGCATTAAATTGCTTAGACAGTAACGCACTTTCATATAATCTAGCCGGTTTCTCAGAAAATTTGCATAAATCGAGCAACCTGAAGTATTTTTATCGTTAACTCCGAATAAAATAACTCTGAAACTAAATAAAAATGTATATATGCAAAATTAACAATTTGGATGAAATCGACTAACCAAAAGTGCCACTTTATTTCAGTTTCTTTTAGATATTTTCCAAATTTTTCGTTTTATGCGATGTTTTTGACATTGACGCTAACGGTTTTTTTTAAACTTAGTGTATTTCTTAGCTACTTAATTACATTATATATGAATCAAGGTATTTCTCTAAGAACTTTTCGAAAATCAAGTAACAGGAACTACTTATAATATTAATTGTGTACCACATATATTAAAAACTAAACTTCATATAAAATTAAATTTTACATTTCAGTTTCCTATCTTCTATATATGAGACGGCAAGAATTTATTGAAAATCTAATGACTGAAGTATTACTTTATTCTGGTCATTTTGTTTTTTTCCATTTTTTTGAAACTTGCAGCGGTTCTTATGTCTAATATTCTGCGTAAACTTGACTTTTTCTCTGAAAAACTCGGTTGAAACGAGTTATCAGAGAAAATATCTGAACTTATGCAGCGTTTCGCGTGTCTAGTAAGTTGCATGGATGGCCCTTAAAATTATCGTTTCCAAAGAAAGCCTAAATAATATTTTAATCATTTGTCGACATTAGTTACATATATATATATATATACGTAAGACAATCTCATGTGTTGTCCTACGCCAGATTTTTTTAAATTACTTTGGGGTTAGCTAATAATTAAATAAGTTGATTGATTACATGGAGTATTTGTGTTTTATTTTGATAAACAGTTTCATTAATTTGCTTTTACGTTTGAGTACCGCTAGCGATTTCGCTATGTAGCGGCGTATTTCATTTACTGTACGTATCTTCTTTGACATGGGGTTATCTCTTACGTGCCTCCATGGACATGGTAAGTCCTGGGATCGCAAAGTTGTTCAACAAGAAGGCGAGTACTTTGTGCGTACATTGTTCAATTAAAGAAAGTTTAATTTACAGGGGGCATTTAAATTTAATTTAAGGTATATGCCCTGTTTTCTATTAAAGATTTTTCAGATTTACAATAGCGTGGGGCCTTGGTCTATTTTAGTGGATATTCTAAGGGACTGCAAATATTGCGCAATATGAGCACAGACTCTCCGAATGTCTGTTGCAGGTTTTGGCATTAAGGAAACGTAGAAAACTGTCGAACTCCAGGGAGAAGGATTTGGTCTTGTACATCATCAAATCATAAATCCTCATTTTGTAAATCATCTTCCATAAATATTCGATGCTATATCCCTTTTCACTCGCCGGTAGATAACGCTAACTTTCCGGTACTTTCTCAAATCTTCAACGGGGTGCTGCTTTGTTCTATGCCTGCGCACTCTTCTTAGTCAGTCTCAAGTATAAATCTTAGTGATTCATTTCATGATTCTGTGGATAAGGAAATTCTATGTTAATTATTTGAATTAAATGAGTTTATAATAATTGTTGGTTAATTTATTAAAAAGGTAGAAAATTACAAATTATAATGTATTAGGGGATGGAATATGTAGAGTTCTGTGCAATACTTTTAATTTTAGAGATCGCTTGGTTTAATTTGGAGTTATAATCATTAAATTTAGAAAATAGAGCCTAGTAATAAAATGTAAATGTGCTTCTAACACTGTCCATATCCAAACATTAATTGTAAAGGGTAATTCGGTAAATAAGTTGGGTACATTTTATTTGAAAATTAATTGTTCTATCCTATCTTAATGAAGCACGAATACAATGCAAACATACAACTCGCCATGTTTTCGGTATCGGTGTAAAACAGGCTGTTATTAGAAAAATTTACGATAAGGCATTATTTTGTCTGATATTTAAGTTGCAAATTGAATATTCCTGCAACTATTATTTTGTTTGTTTTAGATTTATATAATTTACATTGTTTATTCACTTTATTTACGAACTGCTAAGAAATTTAATTGCATGTGATTATTGCCACAATTATTTATAACTATTGATGTTCGTAATATTTAACTTAAGCATTGAAAACTATTTTGTTCTACATAAATGAGACAGGTGAAATAAATTAACGACCTGATAACGTTTTCTTGCAGGTTTTGTGATAATATTAAATTGTTGAAAGTATTTTTTATAGAGCTTTTACAGCAGCTTACTGGACCTCACTTTCGCCTTAGCGAGTACATAGATCAACGTTTTAAGGATCCCTTTCGAACAATTTTATTCGACTTGATTGAACTTGCGGTACAGTGGCGCCTTATATATTTTATTTATCTAGTCATTCTAGATAAACTCCTTTAAGTACTTTAATCATTTAAGATAAGCATCCTAGATTAAAAAATTAAATTATTTCAGTACTGGCCCTTCCCTTCTCTACGGGTTACAAATGAGCTATCCGAGTAAAAACAATTTCAGTTGCAACTATATGAGCTCAACGCAGAATGGTGGTCATAAGGTATAGCAAATAATAAAATACTTGCTTGGAAAGATTATACCGCTCTTTTTTATTTAATTAAAAATTTCTATTATATACCCAACTCCAAATTATGCAACACTAGATGGATCTACCCTGTTATTAATTTTATCCTAATATTTCGTATCAATGATTTAGTTCATTGCGATGTACCTGAGACTTTAGTTGGAAACTAAAAACTGACCTACCACAACAAAATAGTGAAGGTTTGTTTCACAAATGATGTATGATAGTGATGACGTTATAAATCAAACCCTTCGGCATTCTACGGCAGTTTTATATTACATTTAGGCTGATGACATACAATGTGAAGAGGAAAGGGAATCAGAGTAACAGTTGTCTAATTCCTTCAAAGTTTAAAAATAAGACCGGTGTCCAAAACCCAGGGCCTAATAAAAAACTAATATCATGTATGAATTTCAAATTGAAACTACAAATTTGTGTATATCATTACTCAATAGTTATTAAAGTTATTAAATTGTAAGGCTATTTTTGTAATTTCTTTTAAAAAACTAGCAGACGTGTTTGTATCAAGGAGAGGTTTAGTTCTTCAATAATCTACATTCTTTAAGTGAATTTTACTTCCAAGTCAGTCAAAAAAATATGATTTCTGTAATAGTAACCTTTTGATCACACAACAACCAAGTATACAATAAAATACAAAATAGTGGTAACACCAAACTATTATACTAATAAAATTCATAACACAACAATTCACGACACCAAAAAAATAATACATTAATAGAGCATACAATTCTCAAATGTAGACTATTAACAAATTCCTTTAACACAGAAATATACAACTCATCTAAAGTAATTGTGACTACAAGGGGCACTATTTATATTGCGAACCTAATAATAAAGAAACGGTAATTTATCATTGAAAATTGATTTATTGTTTTTCAAAACATTTTCACTTATGATCTATACAATTTTTCATTCTTTAGAACCAATTGCCAAAACATTTTTGCCATTGTGTTTGAGACATCTCTAAAGCATGGTTCCGTGGTGAAAACCGTTGTCCACAAAATTTATTCTTGACGTTCGGGAACAAAAAGAAATCATTGGGTTCCAAATCAGGACTGAACGGCGAATGACCCATTAATTCGATTTTTTGAGTGTTCAAATAATCGGTTGTTAGATGAGATGTATGAGATCTCGCATTGTCGTGATACAGAATGATTCTACGGCGCTTGTTTGTTGTCCTTATTCCCTGAAGACTTCCGGCAAACAAACGGTGGTGTACCATTCAAAGGTGACTAGTTTACGTTCCTGTAAAGACACTGCTGCCACATGACCAGTTTTTCCGAAAATACAGGCGACTATTTGTTTAGAAATCCTTCGAGAGCGAGTAACTTTTGTTGGATATGGTTTATCTTCAAACAGCCATACATTCCACTGCTACTTACTTTCTGGCTCGTACGCATATATCCACGATTCATCACACGTTACAATATTGTATACGTCTTTGAAGCCCCGCTATTGTATTTGCTTGCACCAATCGACACGGGTATCATTTTCAGATGTTTGAAAATTAGATGATATTCAACGAGAACAAACGTTTTTCACGGCTAAACGCTCATGCAATATTTTATATATGCTGTTCGAACTAATGTATAAGGTTTCCTGAATCTCACAGTATGTCACATGATGATCTTGCATTATCAGTTTTTGTATAACAGCAATATTTTCTGGCACAAAAACTGATTTTGGAGGATCTTCACGGCTTTCGTTTGTGAGCGAACGGCGGCAGCGAGTAAACTCGTTATACTAGCAATTTACGATTGCAAAGGATGATGGGGCTTTATCGCCAAAAGTGGAAGTAAGTAGATCAATGCACTCTTGTCTAGACAATCCACGTTCAAGGTTATAATAAACCATAGCACGAAAATTTTCACGGGTTAATTCCGTTTTTACGTTGTGGCACAATTTTCAAGTTACTATAAACACCACTAATCCCGCTCAAATGTCAAAATGTTCTGAATAAGGCTATGTCTAAAAATGTCTAGCTTTGCATTACAAATGTTAGATGGCGTTTTAAACATGCAGTGTTGCCAAAGCCCACAACATAAAGCTAATTGGTCTAAAAAAGCCCGACCTTTTAATATTAGGGGAAACCCGATAATTCAACATTAGTTTTTTATATAATACAATTTCAGACCATGTTATTATTATTTTAACTGCTATTGAGTCATACTCTTTAATATATTTATTCATTTCAGCATCTGCAATATATTTCTATTAAATTTGATAACTGACCAACTAAATTGTACTAGTGTCGACAAATCAATGTTTAGAGACAATGTGTTATGTGCCGTTCAAACAAAATACTGTCCAGGTTTTACAAAACGGCATTTGTCGTCAAGTTTAAATGGCATTCCTAATGATTACAAGTTTACTGTTCCAGCGAAAATAGAAAGATTTCTAAAATTGTCTCCTCTGCATTACACTAACCTACGTAATACAGTGTTATATTTATTTAAATATTTTATAGTTAACATTTTTTGATATGATACAATAGTATATTACGGTACAAGATCTACAAGAGCCTTATTTAGAAGCAAAAGTTAGAAAAACGAGACTTGTTGTACAAAGGCACTTAACGATCGTGTCACGTATACCATTCTTTGCACTAACGACAACTATCAGCCAATTACAAGAATTTGATATCAAACATTTACTGCATTACATAACAGTACTAGTATCATTATGAACAATAATTCTTGTTTTGTAACATAACCATCCCGTTATTATGGCAACCATGACAGTTCGGGAAATATATAAGAATATGGCAATCAGCAACATAACCCATAAATGTGTAAAAACAGGTCAGTAGTTTAAAAATAATTTTATTATACCTCCATCATAATCGTTGATTACAAGTCTTAGCAGCGCCCATAAATCGACATTTAGAACACGCTATGAATTATAGGTTATTAGGCAGCGACTTTAATAATTTTTTATTTACAAGTTTCTGTCAATATGCTATTTGTGAAAATATCAGGTAGTCTGATTGTTTTCAATAAAAAGTAATTTTGATTTGACTCAGATATTTATTGTTATTTCTCTTACTTCACAAATAAGCATGCGTATGATACATATGTATAAGTGCCTGTAAAGCACTTGCAATTTTAAGGGGACTCCGTTGCGCGCCGAGCCCCTAAAACCGTTAGGCGTACATTAGAGGCTGTATTATATGGTTATTTAACAGATTATATTTTTTTGCGCTACCGGCCTGCTTTTGTACATTTACCGGCTATGTTGATTGTCACCTTATAATGCGTTTCCCGAACTGTGATTGTTATAGTAACGCCAAGATAACAAGCACGTTATAGTTTATAACGGTACTAGACTGTTATGAAAACGGAGTCAAGGCTTGATATCAAATTGTCATAATTAGCTGATAATTGTCGTTAGCGCAAAATATAGTATACGACAAATGATCGTTAAGTGCCTTACTATAACAGGTCTCGAAAATTTGCAAAACTCGACCCTTAGGGTTTCGTTTTTCTAACTTTTTCTCGGCCTGTTATAAGGCACTTACCGGTCTTGCATCGTAATATACTATTGTAAATAGGAACTTTATGTAGAAAACAATAACTAACACTGTCGTCTTATTTTTGAATCAGATGTTATGAAGCGAAAAACGAATGCAGGCTTCAATAACTCATGAATACACGCCTAAATCTGGGCTTTCAGGAACAGAATCATTCAGCAGCCACGACAGGGTGTTAGATTCGAATAATAGTGCTGACTTTGTTCCAAGTGAGGACGAGTCCATTTCATAGAAATGTGCAGATTATATTCACCATGACTGGCAGGGCAATATATATAGGGCAATTTTATGATGATATTTCAAATCAAAACTGACTTTGATAATACACCCCAATGGTGATAGGGTCTTTTGAAATACTTTGGTATAATTAAATTATGCATATAATTATAGCTTCGGTGAAAAATCATGCAGAAAATCTAAAATCGGTTCATCGGCTACACAGAAAGATTAATCGATTTTCATCAATTATAAGAACAACTATGGCTGAAGGAAAGCAATTTCTACCTTTGTCTATTTTACAAGGACCACTGCATTCCATTCCACAAGGAAAATGTTTACTACAGAACCTCTATATTATTGTCCCATTTTTCACTATACACTTTGTATAAAATGCTTCGAAGAATTGCTAAGACGTTTCAGTTACGCTTATACTTATCTTATCAAATGTAAGCATCACCTTTTCTAGATTTTATTGCTGTTACATTTTAAAAAACTGTACTTTCTTCAAAAACAGTTTGTCCTTAGATAAATTTTTACAGCTTTGTCGTAGTCGGTTAAGCTCTCGACAGTATATAAATGAAAAACGGGCCATACACAAAACTAAATTCCATTCTCTTTTTATTCTTTATACTCTTGTTTTACATAATATGCAAATTTATGCTCGAAAAGATATACAAGTGGAAGGACTATCAAAACCTGAAGCTTTCCTATCTTCTGTATTAGAATGATATTTAAATTACGACATCATGCCTTCATTGAGAACTTTCATAATAGTTCAGATTTTTAAACAATTTTCTACACCTTGTCGGTGCAATTCGTCGCGAACTACGATCCAACGTTCGTAGGACGACGATCACGTTCTAAGCGAGTCAGGCCAACTACGGCGCTGCAAGGGGGGGGGTTATAGGCTACTGATAGGAGTCGCTTATGAACGCTTTGTCCTGCAGCTGTAAATTTCTGACGAGCGGATTCCGGTAGTAAACAAGTAATCTGGTTAAGAAACGGGGTTGTATTTAGGGGCACCTTTGTCTCGGCCGATTAAGTAGGGACACCAGGTAGAAGACCAATGAGTATTAGGCCCAACCCCTTAGAGCGGTGCCAATGAATTTAATACCGAAAGGCCGGCGGGAAGGGTCGATTTGACACCTTCGCGAACCTGTATGTATCTTATTTTAACTCTTAAGATTACGTAGTTACAAAATAAAAGGCTCATAAACTTGAAAAATTAATAAATATAATAGCTGTCAATATCTAAGCAAGCGTTCAATTGTACAAGACCAGTTCTTGGCTGCTACGACTGGATGGGGGTTGGCGTTATACACTGCAATTCTTAATCTAACCTGAATCTAATAGGTCGTCTACTACAGTTGGGCGGTGTTGCCGATTATTACAGCCAGGAGAGTATCAAAATTAGCGGTACCTCTCAGGTGTTCTGTATACAAATGGATGTACTACTCGAGGGCATTCTGGCCACTACAAGAGAAGAGGATTCACATACACCACAGGAAATAAATGAATCGGTAGGGACAGTACCTTGAAAAAATGGTCACCTCAATTCATTTCACCCACACACAGATTTTACCACATTCGGCGTCACCTTGATATCCCTGGGTTATAAATAAAGGTTATTGAACCTGGTTGATTTACAAATCGACAAAATTCCACGAAAATCTACACGCCACTAACTTTCTCGAATATAATTTGACGACTCCGCTGCACGTGCGGTTATAACGTCCAGTTCTGATCTTAACTTTCTCTGACACAACCAGCATCACCACTGAAATTACTACTCCGCGAACCGGTGAATTTCAAATGGCCTTCGCAGAATGCAAGGATTCAAAATCTTGGACACAAATTTAACACCCTGACAACTATCAGTTAATTCGTTTTCATCAAAAGAATCTAAAAATCTTCCACGTTTTCATGACAACCGACATTTTTATAAAAACTTTAACTTTTAAGATCTGAAAATACCAAGAAAAATCCTGAAAACCTTGCGGCGAAATCGAAGAGGAAATCCTAACAATATCACTAAATCTGGAAATTAGTGAAGAGATGTATATGAGAGTTGTTCTTTTCCCGCGGAGCCTATTAGAAGAACACATAATTTATTGACAAGTGCCACGTTAAAGTTGGATAAATAAGCGCGTACAGCTTTTACTAGAAGGATCACACTTCGCAGCAAAAATAAAAGAAGAATATCTAGCCGCCCCTAGTGCCGCGGAGACTAAGGAGTGGGGTGTAGTTACTTATAAAAATAAGATGGTCGAAATAACCATCGAACACAATATCGTGGTTGGCAGGTGCAAGTTTCGCTCCCAATGTCGCTGGAGGAAACCCTGGACTCGGCGCTAACGAGCGTCGAGTGGTCCCGAAAGTGGTACGAGCTCGAACAGGAAACGACCTGAAATATTTAGATAAAGAAAAGAAATTGGGCGCTTGTAATTGAAAAACGCTAGTGTCAATCCGAACGTAAAAGAGTGAAAACGCCGTAGATTAAATTGGCGATAAAAGTTCTGCTTCACACACTTAAGGTTGTGCAGAAAAGCATTAGTAAAAATATTTATAAATAACTTGAAAGAAAAATTAATTGAGGTACAACTGTACAAAAACGAAAATAAAAATCAGAATAAGGGTAAGATCAGTTTATTTTCGTTCCGAAAAGTAACAGTGAACATCTAGCAAACGTACAGTTTATAAAAATCTTCTAATTGAACATAATGGTAAAAATTCAACAAAATTGTGAGGACTGCCTGCATAAGTACAATGACTATTAAAGTATACAATTAATATGAAAATGTTGAGAACCTCAAGCTAAATTAATACATGTATGCTGCAAAGTTATAGTATCGAGCGTCGTTATCGCGCATATGTTCAAACGGCCATAGCAAAACTTAAAATATAGAATTGGAAATAACAAGATTTGAAACGGATCAATTTTAGATGTTCGTAAACGTGATTGTCCAAATTTAAATTAAATGTGAAACATCTATTTGAGATCACAGAATCTAAAAAAAAAGGAATTAATAATTAAATTAATTAAATTGTTGGTCGTACGTCACTACAGTGAAGAGCGGCTTTGATTTTAAATAAAACATAAATAAATGTTTAAAATTCGTACGTAATTAATTAAATTTAGTTTATCCAAGAACGCCTTTATATAAATCACAACATATAAAAATATACTCAAAGCAGTAAGTGAAAGTATCAAAGTAAGTTAATATTAAGGGGGCCGTGCAACTATACACGCGACGCTCCGGGAAACTTGATGCCGCTTACTGGCTATGAATTCAGCGTCGAGCGCAAATAACTAATCGTTGCATTTAAAAACGGATTTTACTATTACAAAACAATTATTAATTTGTTTCAAAATTATTAGCAG
>JAHWXV010654830.1:0-14210 GCA_024586415.1 Phrixothrix hirtus
ATATATATATATATATATATATATATATATATATATATATATATATATATATATATATATTACTAATCCTGTTATAATTGTATTCCTTATTACATCATATTGTTTCTTTTTACTTATATGAACTGTTTAACATCCAATGCTTCGCTTTCTTCGTGCCCTTTAATCTCAGGCATGACTTTATGTTGTGTGACGATCGGTACAAAGAGATACTCGACGCTTAAAGTTTCGGAAGAAACCTACTGACGCAAAGTGCATTATTGCTATAAACAACTTTGAGGGTCCTTAAGTAGGAGACTTCAGACCTCGCGCCACTGTGTAGCGCCTCTGACGGCAAGGGACCTTAGTGGTTTTAAATTATTATATAGTTGAGGCGTTGGATATGATTAATGATGATTCATTCACTTTTGTTCTTACCAGTTTATTATATCAATATATGATATTAAGGTTTACAGTTGTGACCTGGGGTTAATTAATAACGTTAACTTAACTCAGACCATTGTAACAAGTATGTATGACTGTTATAAAGGAATTAGGTATATCCAGTATCTACAGCGTATCTAAAATTCGAATACTACGGATATTGATTTAAATTTATATGGTATGTAATAATAGACTTAGGATATTAAATGATTAGTGGCGTTAAACGAGTCATTGCGTTAAAAGTTTGGAACGTTTCATTGGATAACGTTATAAAAAAGCTAGTACACCCTTAATGCAGTAGTCAAGGCCTAGTTAACGTTTTATGCCGTAACAGTTGACAATGTTCATTATTTGTTTCAGTTTACGTGTATACATAATGCCAAGAATATTAGTTTTATGTAAAGGTAATGAAGATTCTTTAGAGAAGGATGTGAGGCATCCGTCACATAAGCATTTCTTTTCTTTGCGTTTTGAACTTGAGATCCAATAAGCCGATACAAGTTCTTTATCCGTATATAATGACCTTTAATACCTTCTTCAATGTATAATAAATTTACATGTTTTTGCTAAACAGCTTTTGTATAATATAATGGACCTAGAATATCATAGTTTTTACTTTCAGAATTTAATTCCAATCCGTACACATTTATATGCACTGATGTTGTTATTTTCAAATTTAGGAATGTTTTATAGTTACTGCAAATTCCTTACCAGTTGTGTTAATTACTTTTCAGTAATGTGGATATTAGATCGGCGTTATTAACTGCTGGATGTATTGCTAACGTCACCGTTCACGCAAAACACGCGTTATCTGAATTTTTAACGCTTATGCATGCCTGCTTTAATTGAATTTGCTTAGGTAATTCAATGAATGAGGATCCTCTAATTGGTGTATACTTATTAATGTCAATTTCAAGAGGAGAAATGCCCTTTAAAGCCCATACACTGTCTCTTTCTTGAAACTTTTCACTTTTTGTTTTAATAACTAAACATAATTTGTCATATAAATGTGGAAGGTCATCCTGATATTTGGTATTAAATGATTTTAACTGGATAAGTGGGGTTTTTTCGGAAACTTAGTATCCAAACAGTTCCATGTTGGATTTTATACCAAATTTGTGAACTTGTGGATTAAATTTACCCAATCACTATCGATTTACTACTTTGCAGAAATTTCGGGACATTAATTCCTTTTCCTGCAATTCTATATTTATTCTGTATTTAAAACTGGATTGGATTTCTTTCACTTGACGATTAAGAGGTTTTGCAATCGCTGATAAATATTTTTGAGATCTTAAATTCCCAACATATTTTTTAATTGTCGTATAATCTTCTCCACACACATTACATCGTGTACCTTCGGAATGCATCTTCGGCGGATCGCTGACGTCAGTCAATGTTATCTTCTTTGCTGGTGAGGAACATCTTCATTGCTGTTGTGGTTACTATGTATATGTGTAAATAGTTCTATACCTCTCGGGAATCTTTCCCCGCATATCTCACATACTTGCTGTGATTCGTGTTGTTTACTAATATGCCTCTTCAAGTTATCTAATCGGCTAAATTGTACGTTGCAAATATTGTAAGCAATATTTACGCCACTTCACTTCCACATGTTTTAGAATTACGCATTAATGCATTATTTCTGGAAAACATTTTATTACACTTATTACAACCGAACATCGTGCTTTGTTAAAACTTGAAGATGTGAGTAGTACGAGAAACACCAATAAACTGAAAGAAAATTCGATCACGACCCTCTCTGTTGTACTCCGCGATGATGGATGGTTGCGCCTATGCGCAAAAGATATGTGTGCACATCGTGCATTTTCGGTTGCCATCGTGCGACATCCTATTTTTCGGATCAGTTCTGTATAACTACGCCGTGGATTTAAGAGTAGTTCTTATTAAAGTGTTCCGGGTCGTGATTTAAAAATTAAGCGTATCAAATATCCTAGTTTATATAGTACTCCCGCATGTGACCTATTGCTTCTTTGATACATTAAAATATTTAACTTGAACTTGAGAGTTCCTTTACGAAGGACAGAAAATCACAGATACATCGGTAATTCGAGATTGCAAACCTTGTTTTTGTATTGACGACTCCAATTTTCCCATAACATTTCCCTCTATATCTAGTGACATACTTCATATATGAAAATTCCCTAGAAATTGTCTTTTATAACAGGCTGGTTACCTTTGATTAATTCAATACCAAACATGTGCCACATTTCCCGCCAACATAATGCTAAAGGTGTAGAGAGTAAAAGTTTGATATCATCCATTTTATTTTCTCTATACCACTGGGAGGTGAGAAGGTGGATCTCGTACCCGCTAATCCTATGTAATATTTTTAATGTCATGTATTTGAACGATAAAATAATTTTATTGAAGATATTTTAACTTTATTAAACTAGTATAATAAGAGATAAATATTTAAAATTTTGCCATCAAAGTGTTTTATATATAAAATCGAATACTAAAACATTTCAGGTTAACATTGGACTTATTTTAAGATTAAAATCTAACGCTTATTTTTAAAATGTATGTTTGTAGAAAATAAAAAGTATTCACGTTTCCGTAAACATACATTTTTCAAAAATTGTCAATACATGTAAAATCACTGTAATTACAAGAATTCCTGCAATGAATTGAATTCAGATTAGTAAGTACTTAGAAAAAATTTTACTATAGCAAGAAAGATAAATTTGAAATATTTTAAGTTTTTATATATAACATGTGTTTGAAAGGTAAAATAATTTTGTTGAAGATATTTTAACTTTTATTAAAAGGAAAATATCTGCAAACTGTTTTAATTAACACTAAAGTTCTACTTCCCCTATTCCTTCTCGAGCAATGATTTGTGTCTGAATGGAACACCTGCATCCAATTTAACCGACAGGTTGAAACAAAAATGTTTTCAGTGACAGATTAACGTTTAATCAATTTAGAAGCAACTTTGGTTTTATTTTAAAACTAATACACGCTTTATAAAAATTTTTTATATTACGAAATCTTTAACATACATTATTATGATGACATAAATGAAAACGATTATGATAATGTTTCCTCTTCTTATTATATAGCTTTACTTGCAACAACGAAGAATGTTAGTGATACTAATGAAGTTGGTAAGGATGGGAATATACATTACGAGAATGATAACAATAATGAGAACGGTACTAACTTATATTACGATCAAATTAATAAAGAATTATTACGTTCGCAACAAAGTGCTAGGATTAAGCAACGTTTAAATTGTATGCGGAATCAATTAAGTGATTATACAAATAATTATAATCATCAAAAGCTTATTGAAGTAGTATTTCGTCTTAATTTCCGTTTAAATACAATAGTTCGCTTGGTATGTGTAAACTGTGATTATAAACAACAAAGAATCGTGCTAACCAAGAAGAATTGGTTCTTCATGATAGCTCTAGAAAAATTAATCAAGGTGAAAGTATTAATAAACAAACCTGAAAAGCCAAAAAGTTACTTCTGATTATGTTTTCTGTAATAATATCCGATTTTATAACTTTAGCTTCAAGTACGACGGATATTGTGCTTAGAGAAATTTCGAAAACAATGATGAAATTATTCACAAGTTCACCAAACGCGAAATTAACGAGTTATTTATGCTGAATGATATAGTTAAGTTATGAAATTGATGTTTTAAGTAACTTGGAAATGTTATCTTATATTAGAATTTGTATTATAAGATCGTTTGTTACATTAAATTGGTCTAATGTATGAACATGTCCTAGTTGCTAGCATTACCTCCTAAATCCTGTAATAAACATGATTCTGTAGTACTTACGGAAAGTAATAATCCTAGCAACGAACATATAATGAAATGTAAACTTACCGATTTGGAAGCGAAATTTATATTTTATGTTTATAACGTGATAGTTTGTGAAAGAGTAAATCAGCGTAATGTTGTACTTTTAAATATGCTGTATTGGTATGAAAAATATATTATTGGGCTATTTAGAAATAGCTTAGATGCAAGTTATTTTCAAGATGTAAAAACAAATTTTAAAATACATGTATGTTAATTTTAAGATGCATAAAAGCTTTTCTGTATATATGAAATAAATAAAATGATGTAAAATATTTTCAGTCTTCCACTTTTCTTTCATTTATAAACAAATATGATGGTGAGTTATTAGCTAGTTTTTTCTTAGGTAATAACAATGAAAAACTTGCATATAAATATGTTCGTTATCTAAAAATATTAGCATAATGGTTTGTAACAACGTACGAGAAGGAAGCATTAGTTCGAGAAAGAGATGCAGCAGTCTTGTAAACAGTTTAATTAACAAGCCGCCATTTGAATTACATCTCCCCGGATGCAATTTTTGTTAACCGGGTACTAAATTAGTAAAGTGCTATAGGAAAGAAGGGATTCGATCTGTATTTAAAATCGTATAAGATGGGAAGTGACTACTTGAAACCTTATAATTCGGCTTTAAAAATTAGCAAAGCTATCCCTGAGAGCATTAGCTAACGTGGACTTGAGAAAATTTTTAAAGAGGGATATTTTAAACTTTAGAGGTGTCTTTCTACGTGATAATTTAGCGACTACAAAGCTTAAATTCAAAGAGAGCGAAATTGTTAATTTAGATCGGCAATTTGAAACGGGTAGTTATTGTAAAACTGGAAATAAAGTGTACTATTATGATAATTTTAATGATTTAACACCACCTAAGGAAATTAATGTTTATTTTCAGGGATGTAAGATATATTATAATTATCAGGGAGAGCAAAATTTTACCACTTTCAATTGTGGTCAGCTATGTTACAAATTTCTACTTGACACTTATAATAAGAACAGATAACGTCATATAATAAGAGATTACGTTCAATTTAGAAAGCGTGGGTAACACTCCAAGGTAAGATTTTCACCCGTTAATTGAGTTATCACCGAATTGTAAATATGTCTTAGCTCTAGTGGCCTTTTACGATTGTAATTCAATTCGTAATATTACGAACATTACATAAAAGAGATAGCGGGAACGGCAGCAGGCAGTAAACCGAAGAAAAACCCGAATGAAATCTCTATACCGCATGGATCCTACTTAATTGAAGAAATTAACGACTGTTTACAAAAAGAATTTGCCATGCGATATTTGAATAAACCTAACACTAAGCAATCTAATGTTTAACAAATCTATAAATTAACAGCTAATAACAATTCATGCAATGTGTAATAAAAAGTAACTTTAGCAATGATTATGAACAATCAAAAAGTATAGCATGGTAGGGTTCTATTCGAAAATAGTGAAACCGAACATGGGCATTTTTCCGATTTGAATGTGCAAATCTTGAACCATACCAACATACACATAGAGTGCAATATAATAAAGGGAGCATACAGAAACGGCGAACGAGTCTGAACATTATACGCTTGCATTAAGATTAAATAAAACACCTGGTAATCTGCCATATCTGGAAATAAACACAAATCGTATAAGTAACTTACGCTGAACTTGATGTATCAGAAAGGCAAATTTATTGATTTTGGAAGTGAAAAGTTTTCTGTACGGCTTGAATTGAAAGAACATTAACACATGCAAATTATAGAATTTAGTAATAATGCGCTTAATTCAAGTAATTTATTCAATTGCTTCCTACCAGACGACGGGATAACATTATTCACAGATTCTCTAAAGGATAAGAATAAGAATAAAAGACAATTTCGACTTCAATTTAGTAGACAGAAATTAACTTTGGTTGAAAAATAGTTTTTAACTTGAATTGGTGTAAAAGTCTGAAACAAATAATAATAAGCATGAGTGTAAATCTGAATATTTTTGAAAGTGTCAGTTTGACGAATCAATTAGTAAATATGAAACACTTATTAACCATTCAGTTCTAGAACCTATGGACTATCAGATGAAATAAGAATTCAAAAGCAAAGTTAACGGACAAACACAAATCTATATAGGAGGAACAATTAAAGTTAATAATTAATCGGAAGCAGTTGGTGTCGACGATGCTTTTACTTTAAAAAATAACTTCCTTTCCTGTTTCAAGAAATTCGAAATGAGCTTGCCAGCCAGAAAGTGGACGTATTCAGATTACCAGGTGGTACAAATGCAATTAAAGGTTACGTAACCTACACACGAAATTGCGATCATACTTTAGCTTTAGCGGTATGGATAATTCAAGAAAATCAACAGCAACGTCAAGCGCAACATATTGTAGATAATCAGAAGAAGAAATTTATAGCATGCATTCCGCTAAAGCACATACATATTTGGTTTTGCAGAGATGTGCAAGCATCCGATTATTGACATAAAACAGGAGTTAATTTTGGTTAGATCAAGATTACATCGATCTTCTTATAAGAGCGCAACTGTAAATTCTAAGATTATGTTAACAAAAATTTGATGAAAAATGGCTCATATAACTTATAACGCTAATTTTCCTACTTTTAAATATTTTTCTAGGTGTTATAGTAATGAGGACGAAATTTATTTAATTATACATTTTAGTTGCAAAGATTTGGTTATAGAATCTTAAAAATCGGTTTAGAATTAGTATTTTAGTTAAGGAACTTTATCTGAATACGTTCCTAACTATAAGTAATGATCCACTTTGAATGCTAGATAAGAGCTGCGCGATGTCAATATGCATCGATTTGAAGCAGATTAGTCCTTTGTCTTTAAGGGGTAGCGTGTTTGCTAAATAGACCACTTCATTTAATAATGGTTATTTAAAATATTAATTCAATTTGAATTTTGTTGTTACTTCGCCGTGTTTGTGTTAATAAATCCACGAGTAAGATTACTCTAATTTGATAATTTAGTTTAAAAATAATTAGTCCTCATTAACTTTAGCAAAAATAGAATTCTAGTACGTCAACATATAGACATCACGCAGCTTTTATCTAATATTCATAGTGAATCATTACTTACAGCCAGGAACGTATTCAGATAAAATTCCTTAATTAAATTTCTAATTCCAAATTAATTTTTAAGATTCTATAACTAAATCTTTGCAACTAAAATGTATAATTAAATAAATTTCATCCGCATTACTATAACACTTAGAAAAATATTTAAAAGTAGGAAAATTAACGTTATAAACTCTAAACCATTGGTTAAAAGTTAAACTGCTCATGTCACTTCATATAAATTGAATTATTTCAATGCCCTTCATACAATGGGAACTGTACATGTTACCTGCATTGAAGCAAACTAAAAACGATATTTGGCCCATAAAGAATTCACTTGGAATACACAAACCGCGGTGGATCCTAGTCCGATTCCAAAAGAATCAAAAATCTAGTAGCAATAAAGACACGTCTAAATTTCGACATCTTAACATCACAAATCTACCTCTTTAACTTTAGCGGAGACGAATATTCACAAGCCTATCTCAATTATCTAAATTTCCAAGCTTCTTATTACGATAAGGAAATCGTCAATACCGCATTTAATTATATTCAATTAAACAATGCCTTATATTTGTAATTGATTGTTCTAAGCAAAATGAAACTTTGCAGATTTCAGTTAATGATGTCAAGTTAAAAACACTTTGAAGAAGGCTCGATGACTTATTATGTAATAATTCACGATAGCATTGTGCAGTGCAGGCCTCTGACGAACGAAGCACACGAAATTAAATCTACATAAGTATATTAAGCTATCTTCAATTGTTTATTCAAATTAAATGCCTGTTCAGAAGATTAGTTACTAGTTTGGCATACATATCTGCAAGGTGTTGGAATACGAATATCATATCATATGAAATTATTCAAAAACTATAACATTATATATCCGTATTTAAGCACAAGTAATAAAATTTAAAAACTATTGCAACTGTTTCTATTATTTCGTGCAAACCAGCACCTGTTTATCTGCACTTTTAAAAACTTATTTTACTTGTGAGTCTGTTGTTAGTGATTTGAAATGAAAATTATCAAGCAAAAGCAGTCTTTACCGATTTTGAATTTAGATATGTAAGATGAAAATGTTAATAGGAAAATGTTCAAGAAACATGGTGAATTACTAAGTAAACAGTTAGAAGTTTAATAATAGGACCAAGCAATACAGTAAAAACAAACCTAGTAATTACTCCTTAGCGAGAACGGACTAAAATTGGAAAACGTTTACGTGTTCTCAAAGTTCCTAAGTCAACCGAAATATTAGTTTCTAGAACAAGTTCTCAAACCAATTAAAGGCATAAACGGTTAATGAGCATGCTAACATGATATCACTATAGGAAGCAAAACAAAATTCTATATTCATATTTAATGAGTAGCTTGTGAGACAGGCAGTATAATATTAAAGTTTACCATAGCATGGGTCGTCATAATGGAGTAGATTGTTTCTATCTCACTCAAACTTATGCCTTAGTTCCTAAACATTCAGTTCTTGATAACGTGAACATATTAGCTCCATTTAAGCAAGACGATCTTAATTTAAAACATATTTAGGACGATCACAAGCGTATGGATATGCCATTTCAAACTTTCCAAGAAATGATAGCAAACACCGTAAACCTAAGAATTTAGAGACTGGTGCGGGGAAAGAATTCTACAATAAGAAGTTTTCTGCATTAATGAATGCATACAAAGTAAATCATTATTCAACTTACATCACCGTTAAAGCTTCAGTGGTTGAACGTCAGTTACGAACGTTAAAGGGTGCCTTGTACAAGAAATTCAGTCTGAGTGGTAATTATAAATGGGTGGATAATATAACTGAAGTTGTTAGCGAATATAATAATCGAAAGCATCGTACCATTAAATGAGAAAATTCAATATAAATTATTTATATTGAAAGAGTAGTGTATAAATTAAATTACACGGCTCAAACTGCCTGATTTTCGACAGAAACTTAGTTAAATGCGACGAATTATGAGATAATGATTATGTCATACTTCTTCGTTTCGTACCATTAGCCTGAAACCTATATAAGTTACTCCGAAAGCAAATCTCGATCATGTTCATGGCAATCTAAAAATGTTTAATGCAATCCATCGCTATAAGGTAGACGATTGTAAGAATTAGTAAATACAGAATAATTTTTTATAAGAGATTCGCGCCGAATTGGAGCAGAGAATTGTTTTGTGCGACTTCGATAAAAATAAGCAATCCGGCTGTGCATATACTTGACGATATGAATAAGCACCGATATTAGACGGCTTTTACGGGTACGAGTTACAAAAAGTGAAACTTGCTGATATCTTTGTTATCGAGAAAACTCGAAAACGAAGACCTGCAACTGGCGAAATATATTAAAATGGTACGGTTATAAACGGCCTAGTTGAATTAAAATTGGTAATGTTATAGTATAAATTCTTTAATTCAATGTAACATATTTAGTAGGTTATGTACAAAATAAATATATAATTTCTATTTCTAATATTTTACTGAAATATTACACACATAAATGCAGGAAAAACGAATTTTTATTTCCTATATAATACAATATTGTGTTCCCTATCTTTTCTTATTAAATTACATACATTTCTATTTTTCAGTTTACATGTTGTTGTAGACGGACATTGACATTGATATTATGGTAAGCTAAAATACGGTTCCAGTTTCTTAAGATATTTGCTGAATTTTGCTACAATGAGTACTTGAAACAAAATTGATTCGTCTATTACTTGATTACCATTACAATTAATAAAGACAGTTGGTTTTTGTCAATAAACAAATTACTAACGAGAGATTTATTAATTAATATAAAGTGTGTAAGAATATTAAACCTACTCACTTGTATTTGTGATGATACATAAACAATATGATATTTAGTTTGTTTTACATTGTAACGTGCTCTGGTTTAGGCATTAAAACTTATATCGGGGATGCTTGACCAGTGTTACGATTGCCTCAGGTTTTACTCAAAAGTCGGAGTTTGGGTCTAGGACTTTACGTTGGATTCTGCGGAATATGTCTAAAACTTACTTTATTTATGTACAAATTAAAATTATTTACAAGACTGCTTCCCAGTGTGAACTGGAGCTTATAAGTTCTACTGGTTTAAGGTTGTAACTATTTTTAGTTTGCTACACTGTGTATATACACTTGTGTCATTACTTTGTTGTAATTAGCTCAATTAACACTTTTGATTTTAATTAAGTTGTAGCTCGTAAGCTAAATGCACTTTTCTATTTCTTAATAGGCAAGGTGTGCACCTCATCATACGTTATTTTTATTTGTATTTAATTATAAAGCACTATAAATGTACTTTATTTTAATTCGAACTGTTTACAATTAATTTTAACTCAGGATATTTGCATGGTTGTTATTTTTAAAACTTTGACATTTATTTATTTTGTATTTGAAGCTACTTATATGAACTGTGGTTATATCACCCCTGTAATGTAATCCTTTATTAATTGTCTGTATAATTATACCTCGGTAATAAGACTTTATAGCAGAATAATTATTTATTAAAACAGAATAAAGTAAACTCTATATCGTTTGAATTTTATTATTGGTATAAACCTTTTAAAATTAGCTAGCGGTTGTTTCTCTTTTAATTACAGATCATAGACGTCGTGGCAGTGCACTTTTATACTATTGTTTACAATTGATATGATCGATCTAACGGATCATAAGCACCAAGCACCGTTAACGGTTTCAATTATTTTAAACGTGTTGTATTCGCATGCGTATTTTAATTTAGGTATTTGTGGTTTGGCGCTGGATCCTTGATCTAGGTTTGTTTAGGAGGTGGGGAGCGACATGTTCTAAAAAGGGTTATGTCACTGCGTGGAGCTAGAGATCGAACCAAAGAAGTGTTCTCTCAACATCTTCGCGGAAAGGGGTCGGAATGCTTTTCAACACCACGGTGAGTGTCTGAATAAATAATCTTTAGCCAAATGGAATAGAATCTTTCTGCTTAATAACTGAATTCAAAACAAAATGTGCGGTAAACAATCTTCGTGGTCTTTATGTTAGATATCGTAATTTGTTTACAGAGCGTTTCTTTCATTCAAACTCTGGAATGATGCGGTCTGTATTAAAATACGATTATTTCATTTGCTTTAAATTTTAATTATGAAAAGTAATCGAAATATTACGGATTTGCAACTTTAAAAATTTTAAGATTTACTTTAAAACTAGAACTAATTCCCCGCTCGATTATGGGGTGAATTACACCCTATAATATTCGGTTTATTACATTAAATTACTAGATGTGTAGTTCAACCTGCTTTGGCGGTAAAACTTATTCTGAAAACCCACCTTACACTGCGAGCTTTTATATAAAATGGTTATCTGCGAGTTCAAGGAAAAACAACTTTCTAGTTCTTAAATTCCCTTAATTAACATTTTCTACAATTAATTAATACAGCATCGGACGCGTAATTTCATGCGCTTGAAACAGTAGTAACAAATGATGCTGTTTCTAATTGAAAGTAATTAACGAAAATACTAGTACAGGCTAAATTGCGTGGATTAACAGAATCAAAATTTATACATAATATAGCGGTTATAAATACAAATTAACTCCTAAATAAATAAGCTACATCTTTAGAATAAGGTGATTAAATTAATTTATATAATGTACAAATTTCCATCAATCGTTAAAACAAATGTATGCTTATCTAATTTTCCCGGGATATTCGTGTTATTTATGCAAAGAATTCAAACCTCTTGAACTACAAAGGTAATGTTTTGTCCACTGGGGTCAATAATATTGAACTATTAGATTAATATTTCAAATAAGAAACTTTAAGATATACCTAATCTTAATATTAATAAATGCAGCGGTAATTAAAAAGTAAAAATCTGGTGTGGGACAACACACGACCTTCTCTTACACATTTTAAATTTAATTTGGATTTATTGACGTTAGTGACTTTCCTATACACCTAAATTGTAAACTCTAAAATTAAATTAAAAGCATAAATAATTCATCCATTTATAATTTACTTTATACATGTACTAAGAGTTTATAATTAAATTTTGAGCTCATTTAAAGCAAAAATAATTTATATATTTTAATAAAAAGTAATTAAGTATGTAAATAATGCACATAAATCATTAAAATATTAATTTATTTTTATTTTAAGCACGATAATTGGAACAGTCACCCATCCAAGTTACTCGCCAGACAAAACGTGGCTTAACTGTAGAGATTTTTCTGAATAACACACTTCAACGAATTTTCTCAGAGAAACCAATTCTTTCATGTAATATAGCATTCCAGGCGTAAGAAACCTGGCTAGTTTAAAAAAAATCGTTATAGCCGTTTTCGAAAAAATTGCAAAAAACCTAAAAATCACAAGAATAAAGTGGCACTTTCAGTCATTTAATTTTAACGAAATTCTAACCAGGAGGTTCTAAGGTAGTGATAAACTTATGTATAAAATTTCACTTTTCTACGAGGTTTGGTTTTCGAGATATATTGACGACATATATACACACATACACACGCAAACGCACACGTACACGCACAACCGCGCACGCGCGTACGCCCATACGCGCCCACGCGCACAAGAGCATACGCGCACGCGCACAAGCGTACACTCGCACAAGCGCTCAAGTGCACACGCGTACACGCGCACACGCGCCCACGCGCTTTATAGCCGTTTCAAAAAAATTGCAAAAAACCTAAAAATCACAAGAATAATGTGGCACTTTCCGTCATTTAATTTTAACGAAATTCTTACTAGGAAGTGCTAAGGTGGTAGTAAACTTATATATAAAATTTCACTTTTCTACGAGGGTGGTTTTCAAGATATATTGATCACATATGTACACACACACGCGCACACAAACGCACGCACGCTTGCGCCAACGCGCGCGCGCACGCGCCCACGCCTGCACTCACGCACGCGCGCACGCACGCCCGCATGCCCGCACGTACGCACCCACACACAGACACAGACAAATACACAGAGACAGGCACAGATACAGGAGCAGGCACAGGCACAGGCATAGACGCAGGCACAAGCATAGGCACAGGCACAGACACAGACACAGGCACAGACACAGACACACATACACGCGCGCGCGCGCACACGCACATACACACACACACACACACACGCACACAGACCAATTTCTAAAGACATGTTTTTCGGACTCAGGATACCTAAAAACGTGTATTTGTGCTAAAAACTGGACATCGAAAATTTTGACCAAAACATGGCTTTCTCTATACTATATTTCATATAGGTAAAAGAATGTAATAAGTTAATTAAGTGGAATACTTATCGAGCTGAAATTGATGTCATTAGTACGCAGCTCCGAGATGTGAAACTTCCCAAACATTAGCCTCTAAATTTCATTTTTTGGGTAGCTATGGAGGGGGAAAAATTTGTTTTCTTGCAAACGGCTAGGCCGATTTTAATGAAAAACATATATGTTATAAAAATCGTTTAAATATGCTAGAAAACATTTTTTGTAATTTTTGAGAAAACGATCGAAAAAAAATGTTTGAACTTTTGCAAATGTTTTTATGATATCTTCGGGGTACCACTTCCATATTTTCACAAAAATATCTCTGGACTCCCTTCTTTAATACATAATTTTTCTAAATTGATCGGAGTGGTGGAAAACGGTTATAAATGACAATCATTCGCCCAACGTTGCTCCACGCCATCTAATCTTACCGTAACTTTATATAATATAAAAGTTAAACAATATTTAAACTAAAAAACAATAATGGCAGAGCCATTTATTGTTTATATTAGGAGGTGTTTTAATATAAATAATATAAAAAAGAAGATTCCTCCTAAAAATGGTACGAATTTTAAAAATTAATTCGGCACAAGTGAAAAGCCATCAAACTGTAATATGAACAATTCTAAGGCTTCTCACC
>JAHWXV010654834.1:0-11283 GCA_024586415.1 Phrixothrix hirtus
CAGCCCCTAAAAATACAGTCCATAAACATCGAATTTTCCCGCTCCAGATGTGCGGTGTGTTCGCCCGCTAAATTCAAAATCGGGTTTCATACCGCACAATACATATAAACTCAAATGTAAAATATTGTTCATCTAGGACTTTCCGTTTTCGAGTTATCGTGTTCACATGCACACACACCGAGCAATTTTCAAAAACATAATTTCATACTCAAGGAACCCGAAAACGTGTATTTCCACTAAAATTTCGACATCAAAAATTTTGGTCGAAAACAATATTTTCTCTTTTACCTATATTTCATATAGGGTAAGAGACAGTAATAATGCAATTGTAACGGTATCGTTACGTTTTACATTGCAAAATATAAAAATTTAAAAGAAACAATTCATATTTAATTATTTCAGTAAAGATTTATGTATTTCAATATTACTCTAACAAATTTATGACTCTGTTTAAGTTAATGCTCCAAGGTTAAGAAAGGTTAAGCGTTGGTTTTAGATTTTTACTCAAGGTGATTGGAACATAGTTTAATATTTCAATAATCTTCTATTTTAAATTTAACAGAACATATTAACTAATTAATAATCCTTATTTAAATACTAATTCTTCATATGTAATTTCATATTGATTGATAAATACAGGTAAATTTGATTAAATTCTTATTGCGAAGTTTGAATTTCGTATAGTTTAGCAAAAACCGAAGTTTGCTTTTCGAGCAATGGGTAATAATACTTAATTTCCTTCTTCTTAATCAAGCTTCACAATAAAATGCATGTTTAAAATTCTTATGTCATATTTCTCTAATTTTAGTTTAAACTCATCAAAAATTTAAATATGTGCTTGATTTGCATTAAATCAAGAATTCTTATTAATTAATTTTAGATGCACTTTATTTTAAAGCTAACCTGAATTTCTATTAATTTTATGGAAGTTTTAGGAAAGCTAAAACGGCTGGAAAGGAGGCTGAAGTCTAAGCGTTTCATTTTGAGCCGCCTACTAGTGTTAATTATTGAATCTCCTATAGATTGGGATTATAAATCAGTTTACAGAAAACATCTTTAAAAAGGAATAATTTGGGGTGGGCCACATTAAAATAATTTATAGTTCATGTTATTTACGACCTTGAATTAGTGACCATTTTAGATTTGGCACAATTGAACTTTTTTTGTTACGAAGTAAAAGATAGCATAAAATATTCTCAAGTTTTTGTTGGCGACTCAATCCTCGACAAAAAGCGACTAGCCAATTCCTAATAATTAATATCCTGAAAACGATTTACAATTCAAATTCAGGAAGTTTAGATTTATGGCAGGTGATCGCTAAAAATTGATGTAAGGGGCCCCGCTTTTTTATAATGGCTTTTCATTTGAGTTCAAAATTTGGGTTGGTTGTTTTTCAAAATTAAGAATTTACATATTTCGGATAAAATCAATACTTCATCTTTTAAAATTTATAAACGACATTCATTAAATTTTGTTATTGGGTTTACAATTTAATATTATGAATTTTACATTTCAATTATTATTGCATTGATTTTAATCAAGCAACAATTAAGAATTACATAGTTTATCATTAAATAATTGTTGTGCTAACTTGTTATTGGCATTCTTTTACATAATCGAAAAATTATTGCTTTTTTTCTCTTTTTATACGTTTGTTCGAACAAACATTACTGTTTTCCAGAAGTAAGTTCCCGTAATTAATATACAATCAACAAGGCAGCATTCCGTTATTCCGAATTTGGACCAAGTTGACACAACAAGTGTACCGATATCGTAAATATACTTATAAATTGCTTGATTACATTAAAAATTATTATGTTATTTAAAAGTGATTGTTTATAAAACTACGTATAAGGAATATCAATTATAACTTTGGAATTTCGATCAATTATTGTTATTTAAATTGTTACTTAATGCATTATTTTGTTGTTATTTGAGTATCATTTTTGTTTCTTGTCCAAGGCACCTATAATTGCGAAGTAAGACTACTACCAAATTTCATTTTTTTATTATATTCAAGATCTGGCAAATTAATTACAATTTGTCTAGCGCCCTATAGCGAAGGCTTACTAAGCAATTATTCCTAGAACTCACATCTTAGGATTTACAGTTAGCATCCTTAAGTAAAGTTAAAGTTCAACAGTTTTTAATACGGAACTTTACAATACCATGAAAGGAATGCTAATCATCTTGAACAAATTTTAATCTTTCGCAGAGCAGGTAGCTAATTGTTATATTTGGAATTGAAAGTATGCAAGTAGATAACTTTAAATACTTCGTAAAGAAATTTAATTTTAGTGATGCGCCTCCTTTAGGGGCCACTCACCGATTATGAAGTGCAGGTTGATTTTTATTGTTGCTTTTTACACATGTATTATGTTTTTAATATTTAGATGTTCGTCGATGTTTAAAATATTTATTTCTAGTTTTTCAAGTTAAAAAAGGCTTAAGTGCAAAGTTTTTGCGTAATTAATTAAATACTAACACACAAATTTAAGTGATTTTAAAAATTATACGAGGGGTACTATTTCTATTGTGAGCCTTGGCAACACTGCGTGTTTAAGACGCCATCTAACAATGGAAAGTTTGACATTTTTGAACATACCCTTATTCAGAACATTTTGACATTTGAGCGTGATTAATGACTTGAAAATTGTGCCTCAGCACAAAAATAGAATTAACTCGTAAAAACTTTCGTGCGATGATTTGTTACGACTTTCGACCTAGATTATCTAGACAAGAGTGCATCAATCAACTTATTTCCACTTTTGGTGATGAAGCCTCATCCTTTTCCACTGTGAAACATTGGTATAACGAGTTTAATCGTGGCCGTTGTTCGCTCACCGACGACAGTCGTGAAGGTCGTTCAAAATCAGTTGTTGTGCCAGAAAACATTGATGCTGTACAAAAACTGATAATGCAAGATCGTTATGTGATATACTGTGAGATTGAGGCAACCTTATACATTAGTTCGACTAGCATATATAAAATATTGCATGAACATTTAGCTGTGAAAAAGGTTTGTCCTCATCGGATGCCGCATCATTTGAAAACATCTGAAAAAGATGCCCGTGTCGATTGGTGCAAGTAAATGCTTACGAAATACAATGGTGGTGCTTCAAAAAACGTATATAATATTATACCTGGTGACGAATCATGGATATATGCGTATGAACCAGAAAGTAAACAGCAGTCGACTGTATGAGTGTTTCAGAATGAACCAAGCCCAAAAAAAGTTGTTCCCGCTCGAAGCACTTCGAAACAAATGATCGCCTGTTTTTTCGGAAAAACTAGTCATGTGGCGACAGTGCCTTTGCAGGATTGTAAAACGGTCACTTCTGAATGGTACACCACCATTTTTTTGCCGAAAGTCTTCAAGGAAATAAGGAAAACAAACAAGCGCCGTAGGATCATTCTGCATCACGGCAATGCGAGTTCTCACACATCTCGTCTAATAACCGATTATTTGAACAATCAAAAAATCAAATTAATGGGTCATCCGCTGTACAATCCTGATTTGGTACCTAATGACTTTTTTGCATGGACAACGGTTTTCGTCGGGAGAAGAAGCCGCCGATGCGTTCAAAATCATGTTTTAGAGATGTCTCAAACAGAATGGCAAAAATGTATTGACAATTGGTTCGAAAGAATGCAAAAGTGTATACATCATAAGGGAGAATATTTTGAAAAACAATAAATCAATTTTCAATTATAAATTACTGTTTCTTTATTATTAGGCTCACCATATAAATAGTGCCCCTCGTATGTTCACATTTTCTGACAATAAACATTTTAACTGCTGATTAGAGCATCGCAGAATTAAACAGAAAAATTGCTCAGCGGTTGGCACGTTTTATTTGAGACCAAATAATATGAATTGACTGAGGTTTTTAATTTTTTTAGCAGTCGAAGAATTAAAAAAATATTTATTCTTCTCTGATAAGGAAGTAAAATTCCAGGTTTCGTACCATAGTGATATTTGGTCCGGAGTTCAGAGGTTCAGGGTTCAGTACCGCTTCCCGAACAAATACCGAATACCAATTTTTATTATAATTTTTTTCTTATGTTTACCATAGCAAGTGTTTGTATAATAGATAGGTCGCCTAGGCTCGATCAAGGTTGACATGATGTATGGGCTCGGTGGTAAGCGCCTTCGTATTTATGAAACTCGAATATCAGCTGATACACTAGTACTTCATGAAGATGAAACTTAAATATCATGAGTAAATAAGACGTTTCAGTTTAAATATTTGCATTTTATTTGAGTTAAGTGCGAAGCAAAAAAGATATGGATTTTATATAGTGTGTCCGTTTAGTTATGGTAGAGTTTGAAATCTATGTATTGATATAACCACATACTTTTTAAACATTTTAAATAGGTATATAATAAATGCCGCTTATTGCCTTGCACATATATAATCGATATTCGAGTTCTTGCCACATACGACGAAGCACAGCAGATGTGACAGATTCAACAGTTTCTTTGATTTTCTCTTTCAAATATGTAAGATTGTTTAGACGAACACGGTAGATTTTGTTTGATGTAGACCTAGAAGTAAAAAGCACAAGGTGTCCATACACTGAAAATCTTATCCAGAAACTTACTTGCTGAAAGACTACATTATTATTTTTGATATATGGATTTGTATACAATTCAAATACGTTACAAGCCGTTCCGCAAAGAAAAAGACGTAACTTTATCATGTGTGAGGGCATTACACTCTTAGGTATGAATCGAATTCTTCGGGATTTTAAATAGGTCTTCCGTATAGCTTCAATAGTTTCGTTTCTAATCGGTAACCTGCCAAAATATTTTGCGGTCAAGTTCCCAGTTTCCTTGAGCTGGTAAGCCTATCGACGAATTTCGCAAGCTAAAGAACGCATACAAACTTCCTCTGAACTGTTCATATCTGACTAACCGAGTGACGTGATACTTTGCGTAACTGTAAAGTAACTAGCCATTCGCATCAGAATCTTTAAAATTCTGAAATTGTTTAAAAAGCTCTTCGATGCAATGTATTATTTTATTTTATTTGAATACTGTAAGAGTTTGGAATCCTATCATAGCTTTACGGCCACACTATGTTTTATGACAATTTCAGATTGAAAATACGGCCACACTATGTTTTATGACAATTTCAGATTGAAAATAGTTTATTGATCTCATGCTTATAAAAACTGATAATTAAAAATGAAGATATCAAAGACAAAAACATTAATAGCTACATATGGTTATTAACAATTAATACGTTACAATAAGCGTTTGAAGTAATGAAATGCTACAGGTGTAACACTATAAAAACAAATGATGCAGTAGTCCGAGGTTAGAAGTAAAAAAGTCGATCAATGACATCCATAAGAATTTTAATGAAAATATTTTTAGGCCACTTGTTGCAATACATTGTAGAAATTCGTCAAGGTATAAATTAAACATTTCAATAATTAACGTATATTTTAAATTTTGTACGGTGAAAATAATTAGTTACTAATTAATGGTTGTACGTTTAATTGCAAAACCTTGCCATTTCATGTGTTGATTGATTTGGTTACATTTCACGCTTAATTGCAATTCAATTTTAATTAAAAGTGGCGTTAAATATTTAACGAAATTAATCAAGAAGTTTTAATTTTATTACAATGGTTTATAAATGAATGCTATAATCGACAATCTGATTGATTGAGTAAAATTATACAACATACATACAGCTTGAAATGGTAAAACTGCTCCACGTCATCATTTAAATATATATTGTAGAAAATTATCTGACAAAGAACATTAAAGTTATGTTTCCACATTAACATTTTTAATATCGTTTCCGATTTATATGCACTGCACAGATGTGGTGCATATTAGCTGCTATAGTATGAAAATTAGGAAAACAGTAAAATATTGTATTTTTTTTGTAAAAGGAGAACGGCTTTCTTCTTTGATTATTCTAAATGTATCCTCGCTTTCAAATAACGTTGCAACATGCTTACAATTAGATATGGCGATACAGAGAAAGTATTTAGATTTTAGAATTAAAATTTAGCATTATATCCTGGAGGCATGCTGCTAATGATTTCTCCTTATGGTATTTCATCTTAAGCTATCTGTATATATTATCTCATATTTATAATTTTTGATAATTTTTTTTTTAATTGGCTACAATATCTTCTTCACGCTAGAGTTTTTCATTATTAAATATTGATAATGCTATAAAGCATATGTATATTTTTATTTGTCAAAGCTCACATTTATTTTGCCTAAGGTATTATTAAGGAAAACGTTAAAATGGTTAGGAAAACTAGAAATATTGTAAATAAAAAGTTAAAAAGGGCGGTGTTACGATGCCAAACACAATGTAATCAAAACTCGACGTCATTAAATAATCAACATTATTTACACATAACAATAAATTTGCCATAACTTTTGACAAAGTTTTTTAGTGGATCTAACAGCATTGAATAAAGAGTAGGGAAGAAGGAGCCTTTCTTTTGTACTATCGTTGATTTTGTATACTCAAAATCAATGGTACTATACAGTTTAAAATTTGACCAAAATCCCCCCACTCTTAATGACTACGTTTGACACATTTTGTTAGGGTTAGTTTTGAGTGTGTTTAAAATTTGTTGATTGAAGTATTTGTTTTAATATGATTTCATTCAGTTTTCAGTTAATTTTAGTTAATAAGATCATTAGTAGTTTTGAGTGGTTGTAATATCTTGCGTATGTTCACAAACATATAAATAATGGTGAATTGTATGGGTGTGGAGCTTCTAAAACGAAGAAAACCAAAAGATAAAAATGTATCATATCATGGATAATTATTTAAATTAGGTCAAGGACAAATCTAATCAGTCATGTTCTAATAATCACTTTAATGCACAGAAATTAGCAATAGGCTTTTTCCTCCATACTCTTTACCAATGTCTAACAGTGCACCCGACTAAAGTCCGAAAGATTTAACTTTGGTTGGAATTATAGAAATGAGATACAGTGATGTCTTAGCTTATTAAACAGGCGGGGAGTAAACTAGCTGATGCAAGTGTGACTCATCGCACCTTATACGTATTCTTTGATTGACAAATGAATAAACAATGGAATACTTAAGCGATTTCCAACCAGTGGCTCCTTAATTTAGCTGATCTTTATCTTAGTTTAATGATCTCCGAGTTCATTTGCCTGAGCACTCTTTCGGTTGCTTTTTCAATATAAGATTTTTGCTCGCTGTTTAATTGTTGTTCTATTGATCTGCTGGTTTTGACTATGTCCACGTATGTGTTCATTCTGAGACTTGTTTCGTATATTTTTTGTTGATTTGAGAATACGCTTGAACAGTCTTGGCTATTTGCAGCATTTACTTCTGTTCCTTTGGTTTCTAAGAAGCTTGCGCACTTCTAACATATGTACGGGGCACTACAGTGAAACTCTATACCTATATAGTTGGCAACTGTGGCATTGCTATTTTCATTTTGGCTGTCGTTTGGGTTCATACATCTTTGACTTGGAAAATCTACTTATTATGTCGTTGTTCACGCAGGTTATCATAATTAGGAAATATGTCCGGCTCAAATCGTTATTTTGTTAAGCCCTCCCTCGGAATGTTGAAATTCCCTTGGTCCTTTCGGCTTCAACTACTATTAACATTTCGCCATGCCTACTAGAATTTTGCTGAACTTAAACGAGTTCCATCACGATTAGAGATTTTTAACGTGCCAAACATCGCATCGACATGGGACCTACGATTTTACTTCCTTATCTGAGAAACTTTTCTCGGATGTAAAATTTACTGACCTTGATGGGGCAAACATGCTAACCATTACACCAATCTAGGCCTACCTCTATTATTTTCTCTTTTATTATAAATTTAAGAGGCTCCTTGAATCACTATTTTTAGGACTTTTTCTTGTGGAAGCTGAAATGTGTGGTATGGTATTTCGTTGGCGTCCAGAACACTCTCCATTTTCTTAAATTCGTCTGTAGTATTAAATATAACTTTAGCACCTTTTTCAGCTGGCTCGTTAGTGTAGCGGTTAATATGTTTTCTTCTGCGCCCAAAAGATACGGGTTCATCCGGTCGATCGAAACATTTTTCAGTAGAAAAACATTTAAAAAAGATGCCTTCTTGACATATAAGGATGTAAATTCTACGTTCAGTGACACATTAAACATCTCTACAGGAGGCGGAATTCCTTCAAATTCAGCAAAATTTTAGTATATGATGAAGTAACCACATTAGATAAAGTCGAGAGGACCAAGGAAATTTCTGCATCCCGCTGCCTGAGCTACAAAACAAACAAATAATACCATCTCTATTGTTATAAGCTTTGAAGATCTATATAATATGATCAATTGTTACAGTTTTTAAACCGGAGCTTCCGTCGCTGTCGTCTCTCCTTCTTCGGTAAGTCGCTGATGGGGGGAGTATTATTAGTAGCGTTAGGCACTCTTGTGGTTAAGGGCATGGTCGTGAGCTTCTTTTTTTCATAACTTCACATTTGAAGCATGTTCGTTGTTGTCTAGTTGATTAAGAATTAACCTTTTGCTCTGTTTTTCTACTTTCTCATAACTTTGCTTTCTCTACCTTCAGCAATTCACGTGCATTAAAGTTCTTATATATTTCCCTATAGGTGTTCAACTCTTTGTCGATGAATGTTTAATGTTTAGGAAATGTGTCGATTTTACACCAACGTGTTCTACATGCGACTACCATTCTGATTCAGAAAGGGCCTAATGTGTAGTAGTATTAAAGTTTCTTCACTAAAGCATCCGCATTGTACCGGGTATCTTTCTCGACTTGCAATTAGTAGTAGGAGAATTCCTATTTGTTCTTATTCCAAAAACCACGTCATCGGTGTTTGTTCGTGGCTTAAATGGGATCGATATCTAGCGTATACTATGGTGGACAAATTGTGCTTTTCACCACGAACGTTCTAACACGTGTTCTTCCACCACTATTCCGTAAACAAAACTGCGGCTCGTCACCGAAGACAATGCCGCTGTATAGATATATCCAATCTTTTGCGACAAGTCTTAAGAATGAAGGTCAAACAACTTTCGAAACTCTTTATCCGTTAATACTAATGGTTGATGTTGCGCAGACGTGTAATTTCGCGAAACGAAAATCCGCCATCATGTAATCCAATCCTAACGGCTGAGAAAAGTGTTTATCTTCTTACTTTTCTAGAGTCTGTTTGAAAATAAAATGGAGTAATGAATCGTTAAATGAAAACGTCATTAAACAAGTTCCAGTGGCGCATCATTTTCTGTGAAATCTGATCGAAATGTAACTAAAATAATTATAAATCAATATTTTAAATATTTAAATTCATGGTACGACCATAATTAAAGATTAAATTATTTTGTTAAATATTTACATTTCTACAATTAATTTATTTGTAAAATATGTGTAACTCTGTCATTTCTTCCAAATAAATGTTTCTTATATTAAAAATTATATTCATGTTTTAATTAAAATAAAATTATTAAAAATGTACGATATCCTAAACACACGGCTATGATTGGTTCAAATGTAGTAAACAATTCCTCGACAGCTATCGTATGTGATAATTGCCGAATTTCGAACGTAAAACAGAATATGTTCGAAATTTGGTAATTATCGTATGCGATAGTTGTCGAATGAACTCCAGAATAAGCGCCTTAAAGATAAGTATCTTTTATTGTCTAACGGATTATTGTTCCAGACAATAATGAAATTTGTAAACATATTGCAAACATTCCTCTTAAATTCTGTTCAAACTTAACTTAACTGCGAAACGATTGTAGTAACTAAATGAAATATTACTCTTTTTCGTTTTCCAACAGACTGTAGGCATTTTAATAACTCAAAATTTAATGTTTCATCTAGAATTACTGATGCACCTACTGTGCTTTTACCACATCAAGTAGACAACGGTGCTGCTTCTTTATCAAAGGCAGAAAATTCAAAAACACTATAAAATGTTTTCAGCTAGTTCTTTAAAATATTGATTCTGGGTGGTGTGCTGGTTATGAAAGCGAGTATGTATTATTTAATGCTATTTTAACTTATAATAGTTACGTAATGAATTTCCAATAAAAGTAATTAGAAACATTTAAGTAGATTACAGTAATTTAATTGATTTCACTTGTGAAGGACAAAGCTTTAAATCTTTAATAATATTCCACAATTAGAAGGATATAGGAAGTGAAATTCTACTTACGGTAATTTTAATTAAATGCAGATTAATTTAATACACGAACCCTGTCATATGACTAAGGGCGTATCTGTATTAAGTCTCGCCTTAGGACAATAGTTTTTCAGCTTTTACTTAAATTTAGCTACATTAAAATGTTGAAAAATGATTAGATATAAGGTGATAATTAAAAGATACTCACATGATACAATGAATAAAATAACAAGTAACTATAAACTGCAACCACAATGCTAAAATAATCATCTACCCGATATGGCAGGTGTCAACAACACACTGTAGAATTCCTATAATGCACATTTATGTCAGTGCACATGATGTAAAATAATCGAAAGATAACGGAAAACGCTGTAGGTGTTCTGTATAAACAATGACTGGTAGCTCATAATTGATAGGTTTCAATCGGTGCTTATAAAAGCTAGCGATAAAATAACTTGTATGTACAGAAGTTGTTTTGAACTTGAATGAGAACGGTATTTGTAAATAGGAATTAGACTGATTAGTACCTACTTATTTCATGAAAACTAATTTAAGAGCTTCAATAGTCTAACTTGATTTAACACACTGACGCAACTATTGAAAAAGTTAAATTACCCCACTTAAATAATTAAATCTTTAAGCACCATAAAATAAATTGAAGTTCATCAATCCGAGTTGAGAATTTTAAATGTTTATAAAATTGAAAGCTCAACATTGCTGTTTAGAAAAAGTTATTTATAAATATAAATTAACTACGCAACTTGCAAAAACAGTGGCTAAAAGTTAGACATATTTAAATTATTTTAATACAATACTATTCTTGGTATAACTCTTTGCTCTTAATGGGTTTTGTTTTTCCACAAATAGTTCAATACCAGATAATCTAATTCTGAGATTCCGCCGTGTTAATTTTAACGAAATGTCAAGGTTTCGACTGATTACGTTAGAAAGTACACATAGATTAGCACAGGAAGATATCTTTAGAAGCATGGTAACTCAATTTGTCAACCAAGGCAAAAATAAACAACGATCAGTGGCGGCTCGTGAGTTCTGAAAGAGGGTGGGCACAAGTAAAATCTTACCTATTTTTTGTACATAAAATCCATTCTCCTATTTTTCAAGCCGGAA